>JAKZAP010000014.1:9147361-9404063 GCA_023053575.1 Branchinecta lynchi
CCACATCAGGTGCCAGCAGCAGCCCTCCTTACTTTTCTGATTTTATTTTGAGCCTATTGGCTTGAACCCTACTTCCCTTGAGTCCGCCCTCCCCTCTAAACTACCAACCACAGGAAGAGGATAGTTGATGTCATCCCGGTGAGGTATCACGTTTCAGAACAACCATTAGAATCAAATGAACCAGAAAGCAAAGAGGGTCGCTTTACCAGCAGTCACGAAGCCATTTTTCAACCAAAGAAGAGGAGCAGACGACAAATTCCGTTCCCGTGGAAATCCAAGTTCCTGTATCTTTTAATCAAAATGTTCCATTTGCGAAGATACATTAGCCACCTTTTTGTCCACGACTATACTCCTACCAGGGAAGATGAAGCATAATTATGCTTTAACACTTCAATTGTTAAGAGAATTTTGCTAGCAAAAATTTGTACAGGCTTGGGATTAATTACACCGGAAGCCAGCTATTATAAAATCCAGTGATCTAGTATATTGTTTGAAGATGGAGCAGATGCACCAATCCACATCGTTTCTTGGGATATTTTTGTTACCAAAATTCTAGTCAAAATTCCCTGCGTGAGCAATAATTTTGAGCAACGTGGAAATGTCAAGAGTGGACTTCCGCTCGATAATTCAGGGGGTAAATACTCACCGGATCATTAGGGTCTTGCTGTTTGTTGGCCGCGTTGATTTGTTCTATAATGTCCTTCAAATCCTCCGACATTCGTTTCAGCTGTGCATCAATATCTTCCGCCATTTGATATCTACAAGCAGTAAAGCAGGGTCAAAAGAAGACACATTAACTCATATTTCTTTGTCAAAAAAAACAAACAAACTGTTCCTGTCCGAACAATCGACTAATCAATTGTCCATTATCTGAAGTTTCTACATGTCGTGTGTGTGGTGAGTTAGACCAAGAACAAATAAGCTCAAGAACCTCCGTCTCTGGATCTCTGTAATAGGACTATGCGGATACTTATACATTCCTGATTTCCTGTCTGACGTAAACGAGCGGAGGGTAGGAGTAACTCGGAGCATCACAATTCCTTACCTCTACAGACAACTACGTCGCAGTAAAGCCACGGAGAAGAAATGTCCACAGTAACAGACCTTTGGTTGTCTGGCCTTGTCACGTTAGATGTGAGGGGCTACAGAGGCCGGTCATGCACGCCTGCTGCGGTGTTTTCCTGTGATATGGCGCCGCGCCGAAGAGGGAAGTTGGCTTTTCATTTAAACTTTAAAGGTCTCAATGTGAAGGGTGTACGGCAGAGCTTTTTTCAGTCTGAAGGGACAATTAATACTGCCATCCACACATCCTCATATAGAACGTAAGTGTCAACATATGATGACGTAAGTCTGTCTGATGCGAGGTAGACAGGCGTCAAATCAAAGTTGAGCAAGTAGCTCTAGCTCTGCTCAGTTTTGCCGGTGTATCCGTAGTTGCTGCATAGGATCAAAGACGGAGGTTCTATTGGCTTATTTGTGCTTGGTCGAGACGAGAGTGTGATGCACTTAGTGACAAATTGCCAAGAACTCAGTGAATTAAGCGCGGAGTTGCCTGTTTTAGTGTTCGGTTGTGTAGGCCTATATAAATACTCCTTCAGCGCAAGCTGACTACGATTGGGCCTGTTTTTATTTTGAGTACGTTGAGCAAAATGAAAACAGGCGCGACACTCGTACTCAAGCCCTCCCAAACAAAGCTAAATTAGCTAATCATCCAGCAGATGCAACTGAAAGATGCATTCGTTTGTGCCATACTTTATTAGTTCGTTTAATAGTTCTTAGTCGTGTTTATCTGGTATTATTTATCACTGACCATTTTCTATCTCCTGTTGAAAGTGTTAGGTTGAATTACCGTTGCTAGCTATCTTTGCTATTTTGGTCAACAGATGATGTATTTATATGTATATGTAATCATGTATAAATATTGCCGCTAAACGGAAAGTCAGTTAAGACTTGTTCCAGCGATATTTCGGACCTTCTTGGCAAAGGTCATCGTGTCAGGTTGTATTTAGAAGAAACGAACCTGCAATCCGGATCTTAGCATATATATTGTTCAGTGCTACAGTGAAATTGTACTTTACCCAAGGAACCAGCCCCTAATATATTCATGGGTTTTCTGGCTATTCTCAGGGGCCTGTTCCCAGCTTGACTTCTGGACAATCTTCGGCCCCACTGACGGTTTCCTCTAAACCAGTGGCTCCCAACCTTTTCCGTACCGCGTACCCCTAATCAAGGTTCGAAAAGATTGCGTACCCCTTTTTCAGAAAGTGTAAAAGACGATAGTTATTATCATAAATAGGCATACATGCGTAAAAATGTATGCAAATCAATGAGGCAATTACTAGAGGCTGCTTTGCAACAAAAAAAAATTCAAATGTCGGCTCGACGTCGTTAGCTGAATATATTTTACAGTCGGCCTGTTTCTGTGTTTTGTTTTGATGTTCTCCATATTTTCATCAAGCTGCATCGGACACTTTTCCGTTAGCTTAATTAGCAACCTGAATGACAATATCACTTGCAATGTCTTCGATTCTTCTTGAAACAGTATCCTTTGACACAGGAACAGATATTACGACAGTAGGCGAGCTGTTTTTGAATCAATATTTTTTCATTGACTTTCACTAGGGCTGGTAATTAGAGGAGTCACGCAGGGGTTGACAATGTCCATCCCCCCAAAACGGTCGGCCATATGGTTAAAAAGAAAAGAGTCGGCTCGAAGCGCCGCGATTTTTCGCAAAAGCAGTTAAAAACAACAAAAAACAGTCGGCCAGTAAGAATACCTTGCCCCTTAAGATACATTTTGGCTGTGATGCCTCTGCTGGTAATATTAGGCTTTCGGCAATCAAAAATGAGTGAGTCGAGATTTTGAAGCTACAGACTAAATCAATTTTGATTCCTCCGCGTACCCCTTGCAAGGGTCTCGCGTACCCCTTGGGGTACGCGTACCACCGGTTGGGAACCACTGCTCTAAACGACTTCTGTATCGAGTACCGGGCGTAGCCTATTGGTATCGAACCATCTTTATTTAAACTCGCTAAGCCGAACTTCGAGACGAAATGTTTGCTTAGAAAATTTTACACTGACAGAAAAAGCGAAACGTTGACCAAGAAAATGCGAGACGTAAGAGACAAGCGAATCGCAAAAAGAAAAAAATTAAGTTTTCAGCAACCTCTTTTTTGGGGCAGAGTCGTCCAGCTGTGAGGGAGATTTCACATTTTGAGGGATAAATTTCTTTTGGCGGGGGGTTGGGATTATTTCCTGTAATTCTGACCCGATGGAAAATTTTCAAAAATTAGTTGAATGGGAGGTGTAAGTTTTTAACAGAATACAATAGTAACTGTTACCCACTGCATGCTACTATCAGGAAGACTGGATGCTACTATAGCAAGACAGGATGCTACTGGATACTACTGCTTAAGATTAGCCCAGTCTGAGGCACTTTAAAGGATACTAATCTGTACTATTACATATCAATACATGCAACTTTTTCGTTACAACTATTATACAACTACACAGGCTACAATTTTTTTCATCGGGCGAGTTAACCACGTTGAACCCCAACGTGGGTAGTTCCTAAATATGTACAAAAAGAGCTAAATTTTCATACAAAAAGATTAGTTTACATTGAGCAAGGTGTGACCAATTGTTTTGTTTTGTGTTATAATTGTCCTATCTCCTTTGGCGTTTCGGCGTGTTATGGTTATGTACATAATTATTCACTTTTTTTTTTAAATGAAATGATGGTTTAATCCGTAATATCTTTAAATACATAAAAATAGCTTTGGAATATCAATCAACTCGACAGGTTAATATTAATTATCTGATAACAATAAATAAACTACATTAATAAACAAAATTATTCACTTACGTTCGTTCTCTCTCAGGCTCCGTTTTCAGCTGAAGACCTTGTACGGCGTCCTCCAGTGGTCGGATGAGGTCCTCGAGGTCACGCTGTTGACTCCTGACAAAATCCAGCTCGCTTTCCAACCGATTCTGGTCATGCCTAGCTTTTTCAATGTCCCCGCTGAGTTGTACAATCTGAAAGATAACGAATTAAACTCATTTAGTTTTATTTCGTTACAGGGACTTATTTATTCAATCAATCATATATTTCCATTATCTTTTAAAAGTGATAACACAGGATTGTCAATATAAGAACAAGGCATAATACACTTGCAAAGCAATACACTTACCAATCAAGCTCATTATACTTATATACAATTAGAAGCCAATCAATCAAGTAGTCGAATTGTAATTTTTCACAAAGTACGGTACAAAGGACTTGAAACTCGCTCTGACCATCCTAATGTCCGATTTTTTCGAAGATTTTGCTCGCGATTTGGGCTCTAGTCTGGTAGAATTCCTCTGTAGTGTTCGTTTATGAAGGCACGCGAAAGGGCTTAGGTGAGACAAACAAATCTTCATCCCAAAACAGTTTCTTTCGATGCTTGTTTGTTTACTGAGTTTAAAACCATCCGGTTTAAACTTTGTCAGACCAATCCACAGAACCAGTCCAGATGTTGACCTGACAAAAATCCAAAACCAGATGTTAAAACTCCAAACAAACGGAATTGAGTGCGCTTTCCAACACATTCCAAGTCACAAAGGCATCAGTCAGAATGAAGTGGCGGACAAGCAAGCTGGTAAAGCCATTGTTAAAGGACCTGTCTTACCTATTATACTAACGAACGCAACCTACTTCCATAATCACTCCATATATTTCTAAACCCGGAGACACCAATTTCGTACGGTACATTCTCACCCTTCTAACGAGATCGCGCTGATTTTCTCACTAGCCGTGTTTTGCTACCTTCGATGTGTATCACGCTGTCGAAGGTTGTCTGCAAGGAGTTTCCTGTTTTCGCTACAAGTCAACAGATCTCGGAAAAGGCTTAAAGCAGCAAAAACCGTGGGTTATCTGTTAAAAGCATGACCTAGTTTTAAGGTGTTCAAATATTTTAAAATACTGTAAGTTGAAGAGTAAATAGTGCGAGGGGTCCTTTGACAACATGTATGTATGTATGAATGTATTCCCCAAAAAAAGCCCCATGGGCCATGGTGGGACAAAATATAAAAATAAACAAGCACTCCAACTGCAATGTACCCATCCAAATATTCAACACTCAACTCATACTTCTAATATCTAAATAACTATTAAACAAACTAACACCTATCCTACCACAACATCAACCAACCACAACATCAACCTACAATAAAACGTTCACGGTGCTCCATGGCAACCTTCAGGAATCTACCCAATCGACGCAACTCTTGGAAAACTTTACTACCCATCAAATCTTTCAAAGACCTCTCTTGAACAACCTCCTTACCAAAAACTTCTCTCCTCAGATCCCCCAACTCACTACAAGAACAAACCAAGTGTTCCACATCTTCATCCATCTTTCCGCTAACGGGCAAAAATAAGGACCAGAACCGCACTTAATTCTCCCAATATATTTTCTTCTCGCACCCACCGGTAAAGCCTCTGCACGAAAACTCACCATCCACTTTAGTTCATCGGGTCCTAAACCAACCTTAAGATAAAGCTCCTCCCCCCATACATTCTTTGACTGAGCATAAATCCTCACTCGACTCACCCTGTCTCCATTGTAGAGGACCATCCTGTCCCAGTCAGCAACGGTTTCAGCTTGAGTCAAGAAAATCTTTTCTTGCTCCTCCAGCTCAACGTTCCATTTGTTTATCTGGTCTTCCAGTTGCCTGTAGGTCATCTGGGCCTGCTGAGCTCCTGTCGCAGCGACGGTAGTTGATGGAGCAGTTGTCGTCAACGTGGTTGGGGCAGGGACGCTAAAAGAAAGAAACGACTTGAATCATCGGGATTCACAAGTAACGTCGGCGTTATAATGATAATAATAATTTATTTGTAACCCACTGCACAAAACAATGTGAAGATAGTGGAGTTAAGAAGAGAAAGAAACAAATAAACAACTGAATAAACACTAGTACAAAAAAATAGACACACAAACCAACAGAACAAACGGATGAGCCCGCGATATGGATTAAGCCGTTTATATGCATGTCCAGATAAATTATTATGAAGCTCCTGCAGTTTAGACGATACATCGGGAGCTTTGTATTTTCCGATTATTCTCCGATTTCGACAAAGAGACAGAGCTTAGGGCTTAACCGAATAGGTCTGAGATCCCAGAGTCTAGTTACATATCACTAATTCACTTAATAGGCCCGGAAACCTAATAAAAATGCGTTACTTCGTTGGTCCGTTATCCAGAGATGATTGGTTTCATCAGATGAACTTATTCTTCCGGATTTTTGGTGCCTCTATGTGCTTGTCCCTCTACGCTTGAAATACTTGCCAACTAGAAATGTGAGCTATTGCCGAAAAATAAAATAAAACGGCCGATTTCTTGCAAGACATATCTAAACATGATTTCCTACTTACTACAGGCGCAAGCAGCGCACATTCTGAACGTTATTATTAGACCCCCCTCGTGCAAGCAGCGCACATTCTGAACGTTATTATTGGACCCCCCCCCCCCCCCCGGTTAAAAAATACAAAATCGCTCAGATGGGTCAAAATTATCCTGTTTATGCAAATACCAGATGCAAAAATAAGCTGCCTTTTCAGTTAAACTTTAAAGAAGTTAACTAATATGGCAGAAAATGCGGGAGAAGCTGGAAGTGAATAAGGCCAGTCATAAACAAATCATAATTTTCATGCATAGTGCCCCATCGCGGAGAGAAGTCAAATGGTGACAAGTGACAGGTGGCCCCGCCTTAGAGGAGTAGCCAGTCAGTCAGAAAATGCAGCAAAAGGGCATGGTACCCCATAAGAATCTGTTTGAAAAGCAAAATTCCATTTCAGATTTTTAGTTCAGCAGATGTCTGTTGGGGTACCATGCCCTCGATGCACGGCATGTCCTGACCTTGGAGCAGCACGCCCGAAATCTGAGGATTTGTGTATGACTGGATAATGCTCCAGCTTAATTCTTCCGAGGGACTCATTGTCTAAAAGAAAGATTACACATACAAAAATCATAATTTTTGGGGGACGGTTGCTCAAACTTATGAGCATCATGCCGTGCAGCAAAAGGGCATTCATATTTTATTTTCTCTTCCATTTTATTTCGCTCTGGCATCGCGCATGTGCTACGGAAGAAGCCATAACTACATGCTAACGGAGCAGTTCCAAGTTCAAGATGCCAGCGTCACACTTTTGGAAATTTTGTCGGCTCTGCCAAAAATCACGGGCAACTGGGCCCAGCCATCGCATGACATTCTACACTCTTTTCAGGCCGAAGAATAAAAAGTTGTATACTGTATTTGTTTTTTGTTGTGTTTTATTTAATTTCTTTATTTATTTTACATCCTCCTCTTTTGAAAATGGCGGGTCAGAAATAAACTACTTACTTACTTGCAGTTTTTTTCGTGTTTCTCATCAGATATAAAGGTCCGTACGCGGCTAGGACAGGAGGTACTTGGCTGTATTTTTTTTTAAATCCAGCACAGTTTTAAGAGAGTAAGGTACGTAGAATATTGGAACGGATACTGTATCTACTGCGGCTGTGAGAGCCTTTTCAAGTAAAGAATCTAATTAGTAAGGAATCTAATCTCTCAATAGCGTTCGTAGCGTTAGTTCTACGCCCTTAATTAATTTAAGCACATTTTCCTGGCACAGATAATGTTTGACACGACTGATGTGTTTCATATTCGATTTCTTCAGTTTTTAAGGAGTACAAAAAAAATTATAGTTATATTACGATCATTTCCTCCGATCAGGGAATGGAAGTCGCCAAGGAAAAGAGCAGAACGAAGCAAGAGGGAATACCTTGTAGTAGGAGGAGCTGCGGCAACAGTCCCTCCAAGCCCGAAAGCACTAGTCGCGGCAGCTGGCACTGCAGGGGCGGTGGCGCCACCAAACGAGAATCCGGTGCTAGCAGTAGTAGCAGGTGCCGCAGGCTTGGCAAGCAACGACCCTAGGCCTCCCAACGATGTCGCTGCAATGAGAGAATATAGTTGTAAAGATTCAGGATCGTAAAGCGGAATTCACAGATATGGCGTCCAAATATTGGCAGGCAAAAATACGCTTCGCGACGGTCTAGGCCAAATCGCAGGGTATGACAGACAAAGAGCGAATTTGTCCAAACCAGAAACTTATTTTCTCTTTTTCAGTTGTCTTTGTACTCCTTAATACCAATATCGCAAATGATTGATTACTCTGAACTAAACTGATTAGCCGTTTTGCATCCATCGTTTCTGTATTCAAATTATTTGCTTTGCGTTGCGAATTTTTCGGTGTGGAGTCGAAACCTGACGAAGCGATTTTTTGACATGACGGTACGTTTCCCGCTTCATCCTCCTTCTACCCCGGCCGGATCCGGTCCGGACGCCGAATAACAGCGTAGATAACACTGTCAGAAGTTTCATAACAGACAGCAAAGGATGCGCGGTTTCAATAGACAATACTTGGAATTTAATCGGTTGTCACGACAAACGTTATGTATGAAATGTTATGCATAACAAGCATTGCCAGGAAGAGCCGAAAACCGCCAAAAATCATCTGCTGACTTTTTTGTTTGTCGAAATGATACTGGAAAATCCAACAGATGCTTTTTAATTTTTGCCTTTTTAATTTTTGCTTAAAATGAATTTCTATCACCCTTAAAGCGCGCATCTTAACCGAAAAGTCCAAGGGCCCACGACAATTTTTGCACGAAGGGATTTGCTTACAAATGAATTCCTTAAGGTACAAACAATAATTTCGAGCAAAACATACATTTTCATAATCCCGATATTCAGAAGTTAATTGGCAAGAAAGAAAATAAGCTTACAAACAGCTTATACGAATGGCACAGAATGCTACCTTCTTAAGAAGAACAGCAAATTTAGCCACATAAAGAAGGCAGCTTGGGCATTGAAGTGACACGCCCTTATAGTGAGATAGTAAGGGACTCCTAAGAGTACAGCCCTTACGTAAGCACTGTAAATGGAGAAATTGTGCTCAACATTTTCATGATAAAACCGAGGATAAAACGCATATCAACTCCTTAAGGAGATTGAATAAAAGTATACATACAAAGAATTGGAATTATTTTAGATATATTAATATAATTATTTAATTTGGATGATTATGTAAAATTTGGATCACATTTATACACCCTTTTTTGGCATGCTATTACGTTATTATCCGATTATAGTAAGGTACTCCTTAGAGCGCAATGATATACCCTTGCATAGCCACCCGAAACAGAGTGCTAACGCTCAACGATTTTGAAATAAACTGAATTTATCGTGTTAAAGCACTTAAGACCGCAGTGACCTGCCCTTGAGTAATCACCAAAACCGAGCGCTAACGCTCGATTACCTTGATATAATATTGAATTTAATGTTAAAGCACTCCTAAGAGCGTAGTGACCTACCCTTGCGTAAGCACCAAAAACCGACCATTAACGCTCAATTACCTTGATATATATTGAAATGTATGTTAAAGCACTCCTAAGAGCGCAGTGACGTGGCCTTGCATGATAAGCACCAAAAACCGAGCGCTTACGCTTTTTGACCATAGTGCGATGATGAAGTACAGTCTTTGCCTAAGCACCGAAAATCGAGTTGTTACGCTTAGCGCTCTAATGAGAAAACGCATATTAACTCCTTAAGGAGGATGAAATTATGAAAATATACAAATAATCGGAATTATCTTAATATTATTATTAACTCATTTCATTATTATGTAAAAAATTGGATCACATTTATACACCTTGTGGTATGTTGATACGTAATTGTATATCCGATCATAGGAGGGCACTCCTTAGAGCGCACTGCGTGATCAACAAAACGAGCGCTAACGCTCAGCGAATTTGATACGATGGTGGATGTGATGCGCTAAAGCACTTCTAACAGAGCAGTAACGTGCACCAAAAACCGAGCGCTTACGTTCATTGACTTCAGTACATTTCTGAATTTCATAAGTTATCTCCCTAAGGAGAAAATTGCATACAAAAACTGCTCATTATTGACGCGAAAATATAAAATTAATTATTAGACGATAGTTTGGCACTCTTTAGAGCGTAGTGACATACACCTTAGAACCCTCAGGTTACTCAAGATTATGTAATTGGTGATTTGAACTATTATAGCCTACTCAGCACTATATACTGAAAACCACATATTGCTCACTAAGGAGTCTAGTAATTCGTACACATTTTTTTATGTAAATTTAGTTTATATATAAATTAACATATATATAATAATACAAATTAAAAACCGTTTAATCACGGTTTGCATGAGGGTAAAGTTGTTGCCGGGCAGGCATAGACATGCCCGCGCAATTACGTAATCGGAGGTAACCATAAGCTCCGAACGCGCTCAATTCACTGGCTTTAGCCCCAGTTAGTGTTGGGCGATATTTGGATTTTTCGATATATCGATGTATCGATATTTTCACTTTCGATATTCGATAATCGATATATCGATATCGATATTTCTTTAGTATGTTTCACTATAGGATATGTCTCGTTTCGCCCAAATTTACTAACGAAATTGTCGTTAAATAGCATCTTGCATCATCTGAAACTCCGGATAAATAAAAACTGAATTACGGAAAACATATTGCTCCAATTTCAGATATGTAAATGTAGGTTATGTTGGATTATTTACAATAATTATGAGTGAAAAAATATCGTTTTCGATATCGATATTTCCGTTTCGATATTCGATATCGATATCTGGTCCGATATATCGATATATCGTTATCGATATCGAATATCGCCCAACACTAGCCCCAGTATTGTATCGAGATTCGAGAGGTGACGAATTGTTCGCAAACATGCGTTATTCTAGATGAGACAAGGCGGGAATTAAGCATATCTAGTCTGAAATAAAAGCTGGAACTAAGATTATAATACAGCCCCTTAGGGCAGATATTTGATGACTAACAGCTCCTTAAACAAGAAACTAGATAGTTTACTATCAAAAACTTTAGAACACTTTCACCTTACAAGGTTTAATGCGTAGTTATGGAGTAAACAGTAAACCCTAAAGTGAAGGTCTGTTATTCTCGATTTTTAATATGTATTTTAATTTGGTTTAATTTTAACTCATCATTTTATTGAATTTAAGCATGTTAAGATTTGTCCCCTTTTTGATATAATTGAAAATTTGATATTAATTCCCACATTTCCCGGTTAATAGGATGCTATCCATAAACCTTCGATTTGAGTAAACCTTAGTTTATTACAAATCTGAGTCGGGTAGTCTAGCTTTAGATAGTTTAGACCTTCACAGGCTAAGCTGACCCACCTCCACATTCATAGGTTTTTTAGCCATAGCCCGTTCTTGTTTAAGGGTCGAAAACGGGCCGATTTGACCGGAGCTGACAAATCAGCTACCACACCCCAAATGACCTTAGTTATTTTTGTGTTACCTATAGTAATGTGGAGGAACAACTGATGATTCTAAAGATAGTGACGTCAACTAAAATTAGATTAATTCCCGACATCCTCCCGTGCCCACTTATTTGCCCCCAAATTTGTTTTGTTTTTTATATTTTGTATTGTGATATTTAATTTCGTATAAATACAAACCATATCATGTCGAGCTAACTTATCAGCTGTGCAAATATGTACTTATCAAGTAAGTAAAAAGATAATTAGAAATGCCTTACGAAAGGATACCGTTATCGAAATAATAGAAACCAAAATATTGGTTAACCAACGAATCGGATCAGCCGCAAACTGTCATAGATGACTGTGCTTATTTGTCTGCCACCTTGAAAGCTTTTAAATGTCCAAACCACCTTATGCCTAGACCTTAGTCGGGATGGTTCCGTGACTCGCAGGCTTTACAACATTGCTCGACCCCTAAGGGTTAAATAAACTTATTAAACCAATGATTGGTTATTCTGATGGGATGATCAATTTATGTCTTGTACGGTTGTGTTTACCGGCCTGTTGTTTTGTAAGTTTTAAGGGTAGGACTTACGGACTCCAGACCCCCTCATGATTTCTAAGGACCATGGTCACTCTTATCTCAAGGATTTTGCTTACAAATGATCATAACTAACCCACGAATACTCTATATGACGAAGTCCAAAACCCGCCAGTGATTCTATTTGCCAGACATAACAAGCAAATCAGTTTCACAAACAAGCCAAAAATTTGTTTGTCCCAATCATGGCTGATCTCCCTTACACATTGTTAATACAAATACTATCAATCACCCCCCTTCACAGCTTCCATTCATTCCACTCACCAGTTGTTGTGGCAGGCGCGGCTGGCGCTACAGTGGCGCTGAAAGCAGGTGTTGTGGCGGCGCCAAAAGCTGGTGCCGCCGCCGTAGTGGTCGGCGCGGCACTACCACCGAAACTGAAACCAGTTGCTGGTGCTGCGCTTGACGCAGGTGCGGCCCCAAAGGACAAAGTTGGCGCCTTTGCAGCTGGTGCTGCTGCAGCGGCACCACCAAGAGAGAACGATGGTGCTGTGGAGGCCGCAGTCTGAGGAGTAGCTGCGGCACCAACAGACGGGAATGCGGGAGGAGCTGATGCTGTAGTGGGTGCTGTTGCACCAAACCCAAAGCTTGGTGCAGACGTTGGTGCTGTGGTTGTGGCAGCGCCAAAAGCGGGCGCGTGTTGCTGAGCGGCTTGCGCTGGTTGGGCACCGAACGCTGGGGATGCTAAAAATAAATAAAAAGTTTGTATTTGACAACGGACAACGTCCGGAAAGGAGTGAGATATTTTGACGGAACTCACTGATAACAGAAGTCAGTCACATCACATGGTTGTTGACCACATGAGGGAGGTCGAGTTCGTAGACGGGCTGATACCTCAAAATTCAGGGTTGGCGGAGAGGGACTGAAGTTATGAACGGGAAAGTATCCCCACCCCACCAATCTGACTTCAAAGCTGAATTTTGGTAAAAAGACATGTTGACAAGACATAAAAGAAACCGTAAATTTGCGGATTTACGATAAACATAACTGCCCAATGAAGACAACAGCGGTCGATTTATGAAGCTAACAGGGTCCCGAAAGGATTTTTTGCATCATCAAGACACAAAATTTAAACTTTTCTGCATGAAACTGATGATGGTGCTATAGAATTCTTGATGACGATGGTACAGAAAATTCCAGTCTACGAGCACCAGACCCTGATCGTCTGTCCAAGGTCTTGATGATCAGGGTTGCCACTCTATTTCACTCTATTTTGTTTCTGTCCCATGTATGACATAAAAATCACTCTATTTCAGAAAACGTCCAGATGTGCCGACCAGAACTGAATATTTCAAAAAAGAAATTCTATGAAAATAAAATTAAGATGTGTAAATTTTAAAGCGGTTATCTGACCAAAAGTTACCATATCAAGGTTTTTTCATTAAAATAAAATTTACTCCCAATTCACTCCCTGCTTTGGACCAAAGGTCACTCTCTAGGTTTTTCTGATGTGGCAACTCTGTTGGCGGTAAAAGAGCATGCTCAATCTGAATAGGTCGTAATTTCCAGGTAAAATGAAAAAGTCATCTGGAATCCGGTAAAATACTGGACATTTGACAACGGATGAAATCGGAAAATGTGTATAGGACCTAACAATTCTTGACATAGACCCAGATATAACTAAAGCGGGATCTCCACGGGCAAACGTAACTCCGTTGTAACCGTGCTCGTCCGGCTGCGAAAACCGCCAAAATGGCCGCTTACGACGCGTTACGATCGCTTCCGATTGCCAGTGGAGGAACCACTTAAATTTGCCGATATTTCGAGCGTAATATGCAGGTATTCTATACATCCCATCCTCACAAAACTTCAGACCAGGAATTAATGAAGAATAGGAAAACTAAGCATCGGGAAATGTGTATAGGACCAAATAATTCAGACCGCAAATATATCTAAATTTGCCCTTATTTCTAGCGTAATATGCAGGTATTCGACATTTTTAGTGAATTGTTCATTTACGAACAATCCACTCTTGCAAGCGCTTTAGCAGCTTTCGGTTTTAATCGTTTTTTGTCGAGCTCATAAGTAACTCCTGAACTAGTGCAGGTATCAAGTTCAAACTTGGTATACTTGTGAGTATTGTGGTCTAGTTGTATGTTTTGGGGGTCCCAACCCCACACCCACCCGGTCCAGGGGCAATTAGACCCAGATTGCCCAGTGAATAATGTTCATAACTTGACTAGAGCTGGACATAGGACGATGAAAGTCCTTGTACTTGTAGATCCTAGGGCTGGGAAAATTACTTTTAAAGTTGCACCTGTCCCACCCCCGTTCATGGGCAACTGGGCCCAGATTGTCAAAGAGTAAAGTTCGTGACAGGAACCGACAGGCATCAAGTTGAAATTTCGTAGGCTTGTGAGCATTGGGGTCTCTTTTTGCTTTTTTGGTATACTTGTGAGTATTGTGGTCTAGTTGTATGTTTTGGGGGTCCCAACCCCACACCCACCCGGTCCAGGGGCAATTAGACCCAGATTGCCCAGTGAATAATGTTCATAACTTGACTAGAGCTGGACATAGGACGATGAAAGTCCTTGTACTTGTAGATCCTAGGGCTGGGAAAATTACTTTTAAAGTTGCACCTGCCCCACCCCCGTTCATGGGCAACTGGGCCCAGATTGCCAAAGAGTAAAGTTCGTGACAGGAACCGACAGGCATCAAGTTGAAATTTCGTAGGCTTGTGAGCATTGGGGTCTCTTTTTGCTTTTTTTGCCACACCCCACTCCCGCTTGGTTCGGGGCGATTGGGATCAGATTGTCCGTTTCTTTTTTTTATAACATGGCAGCAATAACTGGAGATAGGACGATGAAATTCCTTGTGCTTTTAGACTCAGGGTTGGCAATATATATATATGTGGAGTTGAACCACCACATATATGTGGTGGTTCACATACACGTTCATGGGCAAGTGGGCCCAACTTGCCCATGAGTTAAGTTTTTGACCTGTGACTGGAATCAAACTCTAAGTTGGTATACCTGAGGATATATAGGTCTAGATACACATTTTGATGGGTCCGGACCCCCCCCCCCACCCTCCCGTTCATGGGCAGCTAGGCCCGGATCTCCCTTGAGTTACATTCGTCCATGACAGGTCTCAAGTTTAAGTCTTGAATACTTGTGAATATATATGTATATATGTGGATTTTGGTATAACAGCAACAAATCAGACCACACGAAGTACTTCAATTCTTAATGAAAAGTTGGAAACTGGATGGTTTTCGGATTTAGTCACATGAAGTTGTGACGAAGCTGGCTATTAGGCTGCTAGGATTTGGTTTGTTGCACTTGTTATTACCTTGCTAACCGAAAAGATGTTTAGAGGGTCGGGCTGGCTGTACTGAAACTGAGACCGTTCTTGCAAGAACTTCAAGATCTCTTTGGATTTCTGCATGTGGTTTGTTTACATTAAAGGCTTTTAAAGTGGGATGATTCCAAATTAGTGCAATACTTGTTTGGTTATTTGGGATGTGAAATGTCTGGGTTCTAAGGCGGTTTGTGTGGAAGATGTGATAAACATTTTACTTTCACACTCCAAGTTGAAGCCCTTGCACACTTGTTTTGGTTCACGTTTCAACTGGCTCACTGTACCTCACAGAACTTCAGACCCGGCTTAATGAGCCAAGTTTTGGCCTCTTAATAAAATCAGACTTTTGCGGGCGAAACCCACAGTGAAAGACACGAGCGAAAACGCTGGAAACACACACAAGTGAAAGAGATATTCGACCCTCACAAAACTTTAGACCAGGGTATAGTGAATCCAGTTGGCGATTTGCCGACAAAAGTAACGATTTCGTAACTGCTTTCATCTCACCTGACCAGCAAACGAGTGAGAGTTGGACCTTTCGCGGCAAGGGGCTGAGTCCCTACCACTCGAACCACCCCTGATCAAACTGTGGTCTTTTCGCAACAGAGCCTTCGTTTCTTGGAAGGTCTCCTCAGAAGAAAGCTGAACAATGTAGGTTCTTGCTGATTTTAAGTTGTCAAATATTAAGGTTTGACAAGAGACGAAACCCAAGCTGACTAAAAATGTAGACCAGACAATTTTTCGAAAAAGTATAATGTTTAAAATCTTTAAAGGACACCTGAATGAAGAGTACCAAGTATCATCCCTATCTGTATGACTTCCGTTAACATTGCCGGCAGAAAACCCGATCCAAATACGAAATAGCGTTTCCAAGCTATGATTTTTGCTCCATTTTCCATCTGTCCTTGTTTCAGTACTGAACAATTTTAGAAATGAACAAATGTCTCCAATCAACCCTTCTTCTGGAATGTTTGTTAACCAATTAAGCCCAAACGTATAACTAGAAGAAATTCCAATACGATCCGGCCAGAGTTGTACAAGATTTGAATGAATTGCGCTTTTTGTCTTGGAGTCTGCATGTGCAAATCTCCAGAAAGGAACATCCCTATTATGAAAACTTCACGCTCAGGAGAAGAATGCTCTCCGTGGCCATGTCTGTAAATGCATTCTCCATGGTGTGTTCAAGTATGGTCCTAACCAATTGTCCTTTAAAGTTTAAAATTTTAATTTTTTTTTAGTTTTTCTTTAAAAGTTTTTGTCATTGTTTGCGGTGTTTGATCTGCCTTCACCGTTTTCATATGTTTTTTTTTTGGTCGTTCCGATGGATTAGAATTTGCTTTAATGTAGGTTTGTTTTTGCGTATCTATATAATCTTTGTTATCATCAATTTTCGTGGATCAATAAAATATAATAATAATACCTCTTACTGTACTGTATTCATACTTTCCTGGTAAGCCATTTTGATATGCAGTAAGCATAAGCCTTAAGTAAGCCCAATAATAACATAATGCAAAAACAATAAGGACGCAGACCCTCTACAAAATTCGTTAAAACATGTGGGGTACGTTGTACATTTGAGTATTAAACATTCTGTCAATTTCTCTCATGAGCTGGCTCGTTTATCAGTGACATTTTTTCGGCGGTCGGTAGGTATAGGTTCCTACAATTGGCGCTGCGAAAGCACGATGAGGATTTTCCAGTCGCACTTTCATGATCAAGGTAACAAAAATCCCAGCCTTCCATATAATCTGGGCAGGAACTTCAGTCTGTGAGCACCCAACCCTGATCTTGCGTTCAAAGCTTGACCTTTAGGGTATGTTCCAACCCCTTGCAAATAATTACTAAGAGCTCTTTATATGCTGAAAAGACGACAGTAGCTTTCAGCAGCCTGGAGCACACTATTAGGCTACCTACCGGGCGCATAGACGACCTACATAATCCTGTGAAGGGTTAGGGTCTAACTAACCTCCAAATGCAGAGCTAGTGGTTGTGCCTCCAGAAGTTGAGCCGAACATTCCACCACTTGGTGCTGCACCGAATAAACCACCAGCTGTCATTGCAGCTGGTGTGGCGCCAAACAAGCTCGGTTTAGAAGCTGGTGCAGCTGCAGCACCAAACATTCCACCAGTGGCACCAGCTGCTGGCGCACCAAAGCTTAAACCAGTAGAGGGAGTACTGGCAGCTGGTGTCTGTGAGAAAAGCCCACCACTGCCAATGTTTGAAGCGCCAAAACCGAATGATGACTGGGTGCTGGCTGGTGCTGCGCCAAACGCAGGTGTTGAGGTTGCGCCAAATGCTGGTGTTGCAGTGGTTGTGGCGCCAAATGATGGTAGTGCAGTTGGTGCAGCCCCAAAGGTTGGGGCTGTAGTGGATGCAGCCCCGAAGGCTGGAGCTGCGGTGGCCCCAAATGAAGACGTTGCTGATGCGCCGAATAAACCTATAGAGAAAGAAAACATAATAATGAACTGAAAACCGTACAAAACTTGGGATTCCAACTAGTAGTCCACGAAGACTCGATAATCTTTTCCTTTGGCGTGGTGGTGGAATAGGGAAGAGGAGAACCTAGCCTTTAATTCCAGTTTGGTAGTTACTGAATACTATGCCATTACTCTCCCTTCTGCCATCATACCTGTGCCCGTAGTCACAGTGGAAAAATAACAAAATCCTGCACTGCTACTGATGTAATAGCAAGTCTAAAGAAAGTCTTAAGTTCCTACTCCATTACGTCACCAGAAGCTTAAAGTTTAACTTAACAGCCCGTTTATTTATTTTTTATTTCTAGATTTGAATGCACCAAAAAATGTTGACTGCTAAGGAATTTTTCATTTTTCACCTTGGGCTCTAGTAGCGATGATCAGGACATGTACTGCAACCAAGTTCAGGCCAACACCGAAACTTTGAATATGAACGAAATCGTGCACTTCCAACGCTAATGAAGCTAAGGGCTTGTTCAATTCGGGACTGTCCTGTCACTTGTAAAGAAAGCCCGCTATTGTGTGTTACCCAAAAAAGATTATGTTTCGGCAACAGTTTACCATTATAGTTGCAAAATATTTCAAGCACACATGTAACGGCAGACAGTGGTACCACAAATCTGAAAGAAAAAAGTTCATTCGATGAAAATTAATTGTATGTATAGCAGAGCAACGAACTAACACATTTGCATTGTGTCCTTAAGCCTATTTACGTGAATAGAAAATGTGTCACTAGACTGCAGAGCTGCTGCGAGTCCAGCAAACCCGAGTCCGAGACAAATCAAATCAAATTAAGTTTATTAATTACCCATAATTATCCAAAAACGAATAGCACTGGCACGTCAAAGAGAGAAACACTTGAGGTCACAATTTAAGTCAAGTCACTGTTCAAATCTTTGCAAAAGTACGGTATGTATGAACGGTCATACCGAACACTGCAGTTTACACGAGGGAGCTTTAGCTTTTGCTTCCCCGAATTTGATCCTCGAGAGGGGCTTTTTTTTTCAGCTGCCGGTTGGAAATCCGGCAGACTGTTGTGAAAGAGCTCCTACGACAGACAGGTCCTCCCAAAAGCCATGAGAAGTTCATGCCGTCTGTTTGATAAGGTAGCCAGGCCTAGTGACGCCAGACTTGCCTCGTATGATATGTACTCGTGCCCGAGGATGATACGACATGCACGCTTTTGAGTGCGCTCAATTTTCGAATCCTGGGCTTCTGTTAGTCCGGCGTGCCAAAACTGGCATCCATATTCAAGGACAAGTCTAAGTCCTTGATAAAGGCGTCTCGAGACGAGTCCAGAGTCCGAGTCCGTCAGCTCTAATAGATTGTCATGTTTCAACCCTATTCGATTAAACTTTAACTTACTTCCACCAGCTGATCCAAAAGCAGGTGTAGTTGTGGTTGCGGCAAACCCAGAAGCTTGAGTCTGAGCTCCAAATCCGCCAAAGCTAAAACCGCTCTGCTGAGTGGCTGGTGCTGGGGCGGTGGCATTTGGGGCCACTCCAAAACTGAAGCCACCTGAATTAAAATATAATAGTCTGTAAAAACCATCTTAATTCCCAAGATGTCACAATCTAGTTGGATAAAAGGGTGAATCAAACACGAAAATCAACAATTGCCTATGGTTCTGGGCCATTTGATCTGGGCCATTTGAAACATTCACTTCGAAGTGAGAAAAATAGAGTAGAAGCAATTTTTTTTTTTTCTTGTAGGTTTTCACAACAGTCTGATACCCAGTGACAAATCTTTATTTTATTTAATAGTACAAATCTGTACAAACCATCTTAATTCCTAAGATGTTACAACTGTTTTTGCAACAAAACAACGACTGTTTTCAAGAAAAAAACGACAGTTTCGAAAATGATCTTCAGAAAAAAACAACTATTTTGACGAAAAAACCGATTTTCAGAAAAATTGACTGTTTTCATGAAAAAATCAACTGTTCTGACGAAAAATTACAGCGCCGACTCGGTTATTTTTTACTGACTTCCCTAGAACATTGGGGGGGGGGAGCACCCCCGACTTCCCCCCAGGTCGTGACGCCCCTGTATCCCAGTAGAGACAATATTAATCCCAGTAGTAAATACTGCAAGATTTTTTGTTACAGTGTACTGCTCATTTTTTTTTTTTTTTTTTTTTTAATCTTCCGTTCCGGCTATTGAAATATACAACTCTTCAAACTCTTCAAACTTAAATACTTTACTGGAAACGGTAAAAAAAAAACTAAAATAAAAAACGCCCACGACTGCAAGGGGCTGCTCCCATCATTAACACATTCAACTAAAAACATCACTAAAAAATAAAAAATCATTTAACTAACATATTTAAAAATACACTGATCACTATATACATCATTTAAATAACATATTTTAAAATACATTGATCACTATCTAATAATTATAATCAACTCAACACATTCACTGGGCCTTGCGTTATTGGGCATTTTTTATAATTCTTATAATAAAAACAAATTTCCAGTAAAAAAAACAAAACAAGATCAACGAATTAAAATTAGTAAATACCAAATTATTGAAACATAGATTTATTTACAATTTTTGCTCTGTTTACCTACCATACCTTCCTGTGTCAGCTCTTTGAACAGTCCCCATGCTGCCAATGTCTTTTCCAGAACATAGCTTTCTTGTTTTTCTTGTGTTCTCGCTTTCCACGCGTAGTAGCTATAATTTGCTACGATGTATGTGGCCGATCGGTCTTGTTTCTCTTCTTCATTATTACCTTCTAGTCTTAGGAGATTTTCGAGGGCAACTTTGCTACCTGTAATTTCCTGTAGCACATTTTTTAGTTGCTCTGTTTGTTCAATCACTGCTTCACAGTTTATCAAAGCATGCAATATTGTTTCTGTTTCAATCTTGCATCTTTGGCAAACATCTGTTTCTTTCTCGTTAATTCTTTTTTTTCGTTCTCGTGTTGGTAGTAGATTATTTAATTGTTGGTACAAATGTTGTTTAACTTTCGGAGCAAGCATAAGACCATGCAAAATGCTGAACATTTCTTTTACTTCATTTTCCGTCTTTTCCCCATCTTGTACCATCTTTAAATTAGGTAGGTTTGCCGTTTTGAAATAGTACTCTTTCATTTCCTTCCTATCAAGGGTTCCTTTTTCGAAGTCAATTATTTTATTTTCAGCCAGGTCACGGGCTTCTTTAAAAAGGTTTTCCAACTTTCTGGGGAAATACTTTTTTTCGTTGTAACCAGTAAACCAGGTCTTCAGTTCCGATTCTTGGTCGCTGATAATGGTTTCAGCCAGTGTTTTCACGCAAATTTCTTTAGATTTTGATCCAATCGCTATTATCTGGAGCCCTCCATCTTCCTTTTTTAAGAACATGTCCGTGATTTTGCTTCGGGGTGGCTCGATCCCGTGCCATACAAAGCGATATATTGCACTCTTAATCTTCTTGACGTCCTTTTTCTTTGGAATTGAGATGCTTGCGAAATACCACAATATAGGACATGCGTATATGTTCACGTATTGGGCCTTCTGGAAAATCGTCATGCCCCTTCCATATCCATAACTCAGTGCATTTCTGAAGTTTCCAGTAGTGAGATCCCAGTTTACTTTCTCGGTCCCAGCCCACGTTTTCTGGAATCTGACCCCCAAGATTTTTATTTCATCTACCCGCTTTATGTTGTTAATTTCCATTCCATTCTCTTCTCCAAGGCACAAGGTTTCACATTTGTTCCTGTTCAGCTCAAGGCGAAATATCCCACAATATTTGTCAATGCAGCTGACTGCTTTTTTATGATCTTCGTCACTGCTTGTAAAGGTATTTAGATCGTCAACGAAAGCTTTCAGTTTCAGCGTTACGTCCTCTAATTTTATTCCTCTTATCTCCGATTCCAAGTATCTCAGCAAAGGGTCAAAATATAGTTCAAATAAAAGTAGACTGAGGGGACAACCTTGTCTAACTCCAAGTTCTGCTTCGAATTCTTCGGCTACTTGACTCCCAATGACAATCACTTGTAGTACTTTCTCATACAATTTTTCGATCCATTTTATAAATTTCGGATCTATGCCATATGTTTCCATTACTATAAAAAGGATGACTCGTTTTAGCTTATCAAATGCTTTGCGTATATCGAAGGTTGTGATACATAGCCTCGCCTTTTGCTTTTTCTTTAATTTCTCGCTCTGAATAAGCACGTTTCTTATGGAAGCTAGAACATCCGAAGTCTTTCGTTTAGCTACTCCTCCATGTTGGTGCTTACTCAGTACTTTGGGTAGTACCCTCTTTAACCTGTTTGCTAAGACTTTCGCCAAAATCCGGTAGTCACACGGTGTGATGGTTATAGGTCTCCAGTTGCTTAAGTCTTGTAGATCACCGCTTTTTGGTAGGAGTTTCATTGCTCCCGTTGAGTCTAAAGCTATTATCTCTTCGTCGTTTAGTATCTGATTAAACATTTTGGCAAATATCTCCGAGAAATCCTTCTTGTGTTTCTTGTATAACTCGTAAGGCAAACCGTCGAGTCCAGGAGACTTGTTATTTTCTGTCTCTTCTATGGCTCTCTTTACTTCTTCCGGCGTGAAATCCTGTGTCAGCGTTTCGTTTTGTTCTTCTTCAAGTTTCGGGATATTTAGGTTTCCCAAGAAACATTTCACTTGGTTGCTAATCTGCCCATCTTCGTTTTCTTTGTCTCGAAATACAATCTGGAAATAATCTCTGACTTCTTTAAGGATTTCCGACTTTTCCGTGATCAACTTTCCATCTTTACTCTTTAGATTTTGTATCGCTGTAGCCCTAGTTCTATTTTTCTCTTTGCATAGAAGCGTCGTCGTTATCTGTTCATTCTGTATCTGTACATCTGCTTTGGCTCTTATTTTGATTCCTTCTGCCCTTTTAATTTCAATTTCTTTGATCTCTCGCAACACCTCAAAATATTCTCTATTTGAGTTTTTTCCTTCGTTGATCTCTATTCGAAGCTGATACAGAATTTCGTATAGAAATTTTAGGTGTTGCTTCTCTGTTTGGTAAGCGTCGCGTGATATCTCTTGTGCTGCAGTGACGATTGCCGGTTTTATTTCTTGCAGCCATGACTTGCAAATGTCTTTTTCTTCTTTCATTTTTTCTAAGTTCTTACGTATACATTCATTGAATTCTTGAACTTTTAGAACAGTTGTATTTAGCTTCCATACCTTGTTTGGCTCATACGCTTGTTTCACGGACCCGTTCATCCTGAGAATCACAGCATAGTGATCTGTAAATGTACATAGTTTATGTTCAATGTCTTTTACAGCCTTGCTTACTTCATTGCTTGTATAAAATCTGTCTAGTCTAGCTCCTCCCCCGTGACTTCCAGTCCATGTGTATCTTGTAAAACTTACCTCTATTTTCCTTTTTTCCCATATGTCAACCAAATCCATACCTTTGACTAGTGCCTTTAACGATTTACATGTGTTGTCAACCCTCGCTGCTGCATCTCGCTTATTTATTATACAGTTGAAATCCCCTACAAGTATAATTTTCTCACTTTTTCTTGGCATGAAGGGGGCTATTTCATTTATGAAAAACTCCTCCCTTTGCTTCCTGTTTTGTGATCCGGAGGGTGCATACACATTTATAACGCTGTATTCATTTATTTTTGCTGCCATGATCCTTCCAGCATTGTCAGTTTTTACTTCAGTAACGCTGAAATTCGGTCTGAAAATTATTGCGACACTTCCGTTTCCTTTTGATGTATTTGTAATGAACTTGTAATCTGGGGTTAACTCTCTTAAATCATCACAATCATTTTCTTGTAAAAATGCAACATCAATTTCTTCTTCTCGTAGGAATTCCTTCAGCCTTTTTTGTCTTTTTCTTTGTTTAATCCCATTTGTATTTAACGACATCAATTTTTTGGACCAGCGTATGTCTTTTCGGTTTCATTTGTTTTTGATCTTTTGTCCTCTGGCGACTCTACAGATAGGCCTGATGTGTTTAAGGTGTCTGCCTCCATGACCCCATTTAGTTCTGCCGTGTTATGGCTATCAGCCACGATACCAGATACCAAATCGACCATGTCGGTGATGCTGTCTATTCTGGTAATGAGTGCATCTTGCGACGACGAAGTTTCAGTCATCATCTTTGCATCGGCCTTCTCTTTGTCCATTCGATTTCTTTTTTGGCCTCTCGTATTCACGCAAGGGGCCGACTCACTTCTTTCTCTTGTTTGTATCATTTCTATGCCGTTCTCTTCATTTGCCGCTTGCAATCCTTTCTTACCTTTCTTTCTAGCCTGGTCCTTAAATTCTTTCGTGACTTTTACCTGTGACGTTTTCTTTCTTTCCATTTCCTGCCTCATTCTTTCTATCTCCTTGTCGATCCTTTCCTCTGATTCGCTTTCAGTTCCACGCCTCAGTGGGGGGAAAACTTCAGTGTTCCATACTTGTATCTCGTCCTGTGTTCCAGTGCGCATTTGCTGTATCTGGGCTCCAGTCTTCTTTCCTCCGTGTTCTTTCGCAGGGCTAGTTCCTGTGGGGGAACCGAGTAGCACGTTTACGTCCATACTGTCGGTTCTGCCCCGATAATTTCTTTGAGCTTTTTGGCATTGGGCTGCCATGTGTCCCGGTTCACTGCAGGTTCCACATGTCTTTATTTGACCTTCATAGAACACTCGGAGTTTCATTCCGTCGACATGGATGTACGACGGTATGTTCTCTTCTACCTGCATGATTGCACTTACCTTATTTTTTGCGGTTTCAATGTAATCCGCTCCCCGGTAGAAATCTCGTCGACATGATCGCACTTTGCCGTATTTCTGAAGCTCATTTTCCACCATTTGGCAGTCCATTTCGAACGGGACGCGATCAATCTTCACTAGGGTCGTCTGCCTTTCGCAGCTCTCTACCAGAATGTTCCATTCCAGATCCCCTTTTGCGTACACGTACGATCCGTTATCACTGTCAGCTAAGAATTTTTCAAGCTCATGGACAGTTGTGAATTTCACGTATAAGGTTTTTCTGTATCGCAAGAAGCTTGCGTCGATACCTACCAGCTTTTCCTTACTTACATTTAGGCTTTTTAGCCATCTGTGGACATCAAGTTCCGACGGGACTTCGTCGTCCCTAAACGCTGCAAAACTAAGAAACGCAGTCTCCTTTCGCTTGTATCTCAGGGCGCCGTTCACTGTCACGGATCTCATATTTAAAAACAAAAAAATAATTTATACCACGAACTTTTTTTTTTTTTTTTAGCACCTGTCACCAGCAAAAAACTAACGTACTCTCTGACAACACTGCACCTTAAAAAAAAAAATCAACACCACTAAAGATTATAGAAACTACTTATTCGAAAAAACCAAACGCAAACAAACTACACTTTAATATCTCACTTCAAAATACACTAACAAAAAACCTTACTTTCCAGCTTCATCCAACACAAAAACGACTAAACAATTACTATCTCAAAATGGCGTTAGTTCAACCAGGGTTGCCACCACCACCACTGCTCATAAACTAAGCAGGAGCCAGGCCAAGCACATCAGGGTGTTATTTTTTTTTACTTTATTGGAAGAAAATTTGAACAAATAAAACTCTAATGCTTAGGGAGTGTTTGAGCTCTAATATATTATTCTTAAAATAGCCTAACTCATGTTTTGAACACACAAAAGACATGCGCAGGAGATGTCATTGACCTTGAATTGCATAAACTGGCAACTGACCTCAATAATGTCAAAAAGGATATTTCTGTGCAGTCCTAACCAATTCCTAGATTATTATTGTCTTGCTTCTCCACAGTTAGAAGGTGTGTGACTCGAAATCGACGACCTCGAAGCTGTCTTTGTGTAGCGAAGCAACACGTGTATTGTTGTGTTTTATGTTTCTAGTCTGCCGATTCTTGCTTAGTGCTAGAAGATGGTAAGGATCTAACCTCTACGTTCTTTTCCAGAGTCTGGACCTCAGTGCGATATTACATTTTGATATTATTATAATTTTGCGATATTACACTATGATATTGCATTTTGAAAAGCTTCGTAGAGTTCTTGCCCAGGGGCCAAAAAGGATGTTTTTGTTTGTCCTCGAGCCAGAGCCGACAGTGTGTGGAGTGGAGCCTACAGTGTGTGTCTGAGAGGACAAGTTATGCATCCAAGCTTTCTTTTGTTCAAATCATGTTTCTGCTTTCAAGTTGAAAGCTCTATTCTAACAGTCAAGCAGACAGGCGCTATTTTCAGGCTGAAGGTAGACTATACTCGAAATGCCAAAACATCCCCCGAAACATTAAAAAAAAAAATCTATACCATAAAGCACACTTTGTCCGATGCGTTGCGTCGATTGTATTTTGGTTAAAGTGTTAGGTATATTTCATTTAGGATAGTGTAGGCTAATTATTTTTAAATGACGTAGATTTTATGAAAATATATGGTCTAGTTATTAGTCAGTTGTGGACCGATTGTGTGTATTTTATTATAGTTGTTCTACTCACCAGCTTTGGCAGATACAAATAAATGAATTAAATTGAATAGCAGAAATATCTCGTTTGAGAAAAAGTAGTTTGAAAAACATCAGGATTTTCTCATGGGTCCAACAGAACTGCCATCTACTATTCCTAGCCACTTCTCCGTGACTTCTGGTGAGTCTATGTGATGGGGTGTGCAATTGTGAACGGCAAGTGGGAACCCCTTCACCCGGATACGATCTTGGGTTCTCGTAACCCAAGACCCGGGTGGCAAGAGCTCGCTAATTAATCCTATATATGTTGTACGGTACTATTTATTTATTTACCACTCGTCACCAAGTCTTATGATCCCTCCACTCTAAGCGTTTCCCAAGATTTCCGGCTCCCCCTCCATCTCCCCTCAAAGTCACCGGATCCGGTTCGGATTTGAAGTGGGTCCTCTGAGACAGGTCTTTCCAAATATCAAGTTTCATTAAGATCCAATCACCCGTTCAAAAGTTACAAATACCTCAAGATTCCGGATTCCCCCTCCCTCCACTCCCCCCACGATGCTCGGACCGGGGAAGTGACTACTTCAAACTTAATCATTTGGGGTCCATCATATGCCTGCCCAGTTTCATCGTCCTAGCTTATGTGAAAATGCCCAAACTAGCAAAACCGGACCGACAGACAGGCTGACGGACGGACAGAAATTGCGATCGTAAAAATCGTACCATAAAAATACCGTCGCCATAACATCCAAGAGAAATGTCAATGGCTTGAAGAACACATGAACAAAGACATAGAGATTGCGCTTCTAGAACACTATTATTTGACAGTGTTGGCGAGGAGATAGCCCCCTGCCGAGTACCCTTACGAACTGGGACTGAACGACCACAATGACAAGGGTGAGGAGACCGTATTGAATTTGAGGCAGCTTAAGCCTTACTCGGAGCCGCGAGTACATATTCCGCAAGGACATTATTACATAGCGATTTAAACCTCGCTTCGCCGCATGCAAAAGCATGGCAGCGTGAATCAAAGAGTCGAAAGCTCGACCAACATCATGACCGGCTAAGGCCAAACTTTCCCCCGAGTTCTCGTAATCAATCAACGCTGATGTGCATGCCACAGTAAGTGCATGCGTGCAGCCGATACCTGGTTGAAATCCGTGTGTGTTTGTATATAAGCAGCATTTTGTGAATGAAAAAATATACTCGTCTGGTAGCTTTACTTGAAGGAATATCCAGAAGTAGCCTGTGCGACGAGACCCCGTCACATAATTGGTGAGCTGCAGAGGGGGTCTCAAATCAAAGCATTTCGATTTATCACATCTGGCTAATCGGCAACCTGCAGCATCAAGACAGGAGCGGCGTAAGGCGCATCGCCAGATCAACCAAGGAGAAGGTCCTCTGGGAATTAGCGCCAGATGGAAAGACGGCAAACGCACTTGAGATGTCTAGCCGAAACACAGGACGGCTGTCAGCAGCGCTATCGAAGCAGGTGGCAACGATGGAACTGCAAGTAGCAACGATGGCGGAGCAAGAGGCATCGATGTGGCAACGCTGCCGGAGCTGGTGGCGATGCTGGCGGAGCAGGTGGCGATGCTGCCGGAGAAGGCAATGCTGGGGGGGGGGGGGGGGGCAGAAGTAGAGGGATTCTCAAATCCAAGCCCTTCGATTCATCAAATCTCGCTAATCGGCACCCTGCAGCATCAATACAGGAGAGGCGCAAGGCGCATCACCAGATCAAACCAAGGAGAAGGTCCTCTGGACATTAGCGCCTGACGGAAAGACGGCGAACGCACTTGCGATGTCTAGCCGAAGCACAGGAAGGCAGTACTATCGAAGCAGGTGGCAACGATGGAACTGCAAGTAGCAACGATGGCGGAGCAAGAGGCACCGATGTGGCAACGCTGGCGGAGCTGGTGGCGATACTGGCGGGGCAGAAGTAGAGGGATTCTCAAATCCAAGCACTTCGATTCACCAAATCTCGTTAATCGTCAACCTGCAGCATCAAGAAAGGAGAGGCGCAAGGCGCATCACCAGATCAACCAAGGAGAAGGTCCTCTGGGAATTAGCGCCAGACGGAAAGACGGAGGCAGGAGGCAACACTGGCGGAGCAGGTGGCGATGCTGCCGGAGAAGGCAATGCTGGGGGGGGGGGGGGGGCAGAAGTAGAGGGATTCTCAAATCCAAGCACTTCGATTCATCAAATCTCGCTAATCGGCACACTGCAGCATCAAGACAGGCGAGACGCAAGGCGCATCACCAGATCAAACCAAGGAGAAGGTCCTCTGGGAATTAGCGCCTGACGGAAAGACGGCGAACGCACTTGAGATGTCTAGCCGAAACACAGGACGGCTGTCAGCAGCGCTATCGAAGCAGGTGGCAACGATGGAACTGCAAGTAGCAACGATGGCGGAGCAAGAGGCATCGATGTGGCAATGCTGGCGGGGCAGAAGTAGAGGGATTCTCAAATCCAAGCACTTCGATTCATCAAATCTCGCTAAGGGCAACCTGCAGCATCAAGACAGGAGAGGCGCAAGGCGCATCACCAGATCAAACCAAGGAGAAGGTCCTCTGGGAATTAGCGCCTGACGGAAAGACGGCGAACGCACTTGAGATGTTTAGCCGAAACACAGGACGGCTGTCAGCAGCGCTATCGAAGCAGGTGGCAACGATGGAACTGCAAGTAGCAACGATGGCGGAGCAAGAGGCATCGATGTGGCAACGCTGGCGGAGCTGGTGGCGATGCTGGCGGAGCAGGTGGCGATGCTGCCGGAGAAGGTGGCAATGCTGGCGGGGCAGAAGTAGAGGGTTTCTCAAATCCAAGCACTTCGATTCATCAAATCTCGCTAATCGGCAACCTGCTGCATCAAGATAGGAGAGGGGCAAGGCGCATCACCAGATCAACCAAGGAGAAAGTCCTCTGGGAATCAGCACCAGACGGAAAGAGGGCGAACGCACTTGAGATGTCTAGCCAAAGCACAGGAAGGCAGCACTATCGAAGCAGGTGGCAACGATGGAACTGCAAGTAGCAACGATGGCGGAGCAAGAGGCACCGATGTGGCAACGCTGGCGGAGCTGGTGGCGATACTTGCGGGGCAGAAGTAGAGGGATTCTCAAATCCAAGCACTTCGATTCACCAAATCTCGTTAATCGTCAACCTGCAGCATCAAGACAGGAGAGGCGCAAGGCGCATCACCAGATCAACCAAGGAGAAGGTCCTCTGGGAATTAGCGCCAGACGGAAGACGGAGGCAGGAGGCAACACTGGCGGAGCAGGCGGCAACGCTGGGGGCAGTGAGCTAGGCGAGCTTCTGCGGATGCTAACAGCAGCAGCTCTGCTGATAGTAGAGGGGCATTCCCAGATGTCAGGAGCCCGCTGCCAAAACTGGCTGACGTGGAAACCCTAGTGGCTCAGACGCATGCTCCTGATGTCGTTATCGGAGCTACGGAAATAGTCCAATCAGGGTTATCATCGCCTATGATGATTGCCTAGGACGTTGTCAGTAGTCCAGTGACGGAGAAGGGCAATGGTTCAGCACAGTGGATCCAAAACGAGGCTGGGGACGTTAGTCAAGATGCCAACAATGCAGCAAGCGATGCTTAACAGGCTGCCAACAGAATTGCTCAATCTCAAAGCACGAAGGACTTGATCAAACAACTTCTCCAGCAGAGTAAAGAAATGGTCGATCAATCAGTCAAAGAGGCCGAAGATTCAGCAGAGCAAGTAACAGATGAGAGGAGAAAGATTGTTGATAGGGCTGCAGAGGAATGAAGAGACATCACACAGGGCATTAAAGCAACTGTCCAGGCTGGGTGATAAACTTATGCATACTGGTGCACCTTTTATTTGTTTCTGATACATTTGAGGGTAAGAAAATTTGTCTCACGGTCTGTTTCAGTTATATCATATTAAGCGTTTCTATTGCACCATGATTAAAAATAGTGATAAGTAGCTTAGTACCACAGGATACCTTGCTTGGCTTGGCATCTGGCTATCTGCACCACCCATATATTTGTGCCACTCCTAGTAAAAAATAATGATTAAATCATAAGGATTGCTTGCACCTTGAACATCAGACACACCCTTCCTGACCAAATTAATTGATATCAAATACTTACTGTTATTCCTTCTTTGGAAAATTGCCTGGCGCAAAGTCGAAAAGGCAGAAAACAAAGTCGAAAAGGCGCAAATACATAAGATAGAAAAATGCTCGTGCCAATAGTCATGTTCAAGCTATTTGGGTTAATTTGGTAGCTCAAATAAATCTAGAAAAGGCAGAAAAGAAAGTCTGAAACAGAAGCTGGCGCAAAAACAGTTTGGCCATGGTCAGCAGGTGTCTAAGAAAGGTTCAACAAAAACGGAAAACAAATAACGTTGTAGAGAATGACTAGAGTTTTCAATCAAGGCCCAATTTCCCACATTTGTTAAGTGTAGAGGCTGGAAAGAAATGGTCGGAACTGCATGCATATATTTCGTTCACAGGTGTGGCGAAAATAATGAGGTCAGTCATACACAAATCCTCAATTTTTGGGATTGGTGACCCAATGTCTGGGCATGCCTGGACGTAAGGGCATGGTGCCAATACGCTGGGGCACCATGCCCTGGAACATGGGCATGGTAACCCTGTGAAATTTACTGAGACTGGCTACATACCTGAATAGGGTCTTCTTCCTGTCCTAGATCAAAAGATACCCGAGCTTACTTTCTATCCAACCTCATTTTCCAATTTTCAAAATGTTAGAGCACTTCCAAGATACACAGAGTTTTGTGGAGGCCACTTCTTTCCTAGTCGGTTTACTATATCCTTTTCCAGGTAGTTGCCACTAGGTGCAGTATTCTCGTGCATGTGACTGCACTGCTTGCCATTTGCTGTTTTTGATTAATTGTGCTGCTTGCCATTGTTGTGTTTGATGCTTGCTTATATAGCTTTGTTGTAGGTCGGTTGGCTTCAATAAATCATCATCTCAAAAACATCACATGGTGTCAGAAGTGAAGAAATGGACAGTATACTTCCATACCCATCATTCAGCTGGGAATTGGCCAGTCTACAAGCATGGACGAAGTTTGAACAACATGTAGCTCTCATAATCAGTGGACCATTGAGTGGGAAAACTCCCAAACAACAATGCGCATACCTTCTGTTTTTATTACTTGGACACTAACTTCAGAAGAGACATTGATGGGAATCAAGAAGAAGATGGTTATATCGATACATTATTCATTAAGCCCGTAGCTGAGAAAGCAAGCCAACCAACTGTGGCCACTAAACTGAACGATTCAGCATGGGACACGCGATTCAAAATCGACACAGGAGCCGAAGCAAACGTCATCCCAAAGTCTATCTATGAGAACCTTAAACCCAGACCACGACTAAACAAGACGAGTCAGATCCTTGTAGCTTACGGAGAAACCCACATTCCAATTGCTGGAGTTTGCTCCTTGAATTGCAGACAGAATGGAAGTGCCAACAGAAAATACAGCTTCTTTGTAGTGGAAACACAGTCAAACCCAATACCAGGGTACCAAGCGTGTATGGAGATGGGACTGGTGAAAGTTGCTGCAACTATCTCTGCCTTATCTACCAAGAAAAGTAACCAGAAGACACAAATTCACGAAGAATTCGCGGATATTTTCACTGGGATAGGTAACTCCCGGGTGAAGTGAACATACATGTCAAAGAGAATACAATCCCATCTGTTAATCCAGTCCGCAGAATCCCGTTTTACTCTACACGATAGAGGAAAAAGCGAACTTGACCGCCTGGAATGTTTAAACATCAATGAAAAAGTAACAACACCAACCGAGTGGGTTAATTCGATTGTGGCAGTGGAAAAGTCAGACGGATCGTTGCGGCTATGTTTGGACCCAAGAGAGCTTAATAAAGCTGTACAAAGGCCCCACTACCCATGCCAACCTTTGAAGATATTGCAGCTAAAACTCACGGCCACAATAAGTTCTCTAAACTTGATGCAAGGTCCGGGTATTGGATGTTGATATTGAACGAAGAATCCTCAAGGGTCACAACTTTCAACACTCCATTTGGCAGGTACACGTACAAAAGAATACCATTCGGAATAATATGCGCACAAGACGAATTCCAACGGAAGATGGAAGAGACCTTTGGTGAGTTGAAAAGTATGGACGTCACTGTTGATGATTTCCTTGTATCTGGAAAAGATGAAGGGCACGATGAAAATCTGAAGGAAGTCTTACAAAAGGCCAGAGAAGTTGGAGTCAAGTTTAATTTGGAAAAATACATTTCCGGATCAACACGCGTACCATACTTTGGCCACCTGATCACTGCAGATGGCATTAAACCAGACCCCTCCAAAGTTCAGGCCATAAAGTGATGCCACAGCCATCAAACAAAGATGAACTGGCAACATTTCTTGGAATGACCAACTTTCTGTCCAAATACATTCCAAACTTGTCTTCTCTAAACTATCCACTCCGAGAGGTAGGAAAACAAAAGGACTTTCAGTGGACCAGTGAGCACACTGCAGCAAGGGAGAAGATCAAAACTTCTATTTGTAGCAACCTTGCAACTTTCGATACGAAAACAAAATCTGTTCAGCTGAAAACGGATGCTTCCAAGCACGGCCTCGGGGCAGAACTAAGTGTCGATGAAAAAATTGTTGCCTTAGGATCAAGAGTTCTTACACCAACAGAACAACATTACTCCCAGATTGAGAAAGAACTGTACGCTATTCTCTATGGCTGTAGAAAGTTTCACCAGTTTGTCTACAGGAGGAAAATCATTGCACATGCAGATCACAAGCCGTTATAGGCTATATTATCAAAGCCTCTGTGCCAAGCCCCTCCTAGGCTACAAAGAATGATGTTACAGTTACAGCCACTACTTTTGTATTTTATTCATACTACGCTGTTACGCAAAAAGCGGGTCATAAATAAATAAAAATAAAAATTACGGTTCAATATGTTCGAGGAAAAGACTTACCTGTTGCCGACACACTGTCAAGACTGCATCCACCCCACGTCGATGAAGAATGCTCATAGGATACTGAATTTCATGTCCACTCAGTTGTGAAAAGTATTCCTGTCAGCGACAAGAAGATGGGGATCATCTGTGAAGAAAATCGCAGAGACCCAATTATGATAGAACTTACCTCAGTCATACAAAAAGGGTGGCCGATTCACAGACACCAGTGTTGCATGATATACAGCCATACTGGAACGTTAGAGACGAGTTGTCGAGCATCAATGGCATCAACTTAAAGGGAAGCAGAGTTGTCATCCCGGAAGCATTGCGGAAGGAGATACTGCAGCAGTTGCATGTATCACACCTAGGGATAGAGAAAACCAAACAAAGAGCCAGAAATGCTGTTCACTGGCCAAAAATGAACTCAGCTATTGAGGAATTGATCCGGAACTGCGAGACTTGTGGAAAGTTTTCAAGAGATAATCGGAAAGAACCACTGATACTGATGCCAATCCCAAAGTATCCTTGGGAATATTTGGGTCTTGATTTTTGCAAAATCAAAGGTAGAGATTACCTGATAACGAGTGACTACTATAGTCGTTTCACAGAGATCGATCGAGTCAATCCTATGACGTCTGCAGAAGCAATAAAGAAACTCAAGGCTTATTTTGCCAGATATGGCATCCCAGAGAAAATACGGTCTGACAATGGACCGCAATTTACATCAGATGAGTTCCAGACCTTCTTAAAGAAATGGGATATCCAACATGTCACTTCAAGCCCGAATTTTCCTCAGTCCAATGGCCATGCAGAGAAAGCCGTGGATATAGTGAGCAGGATCATGCTGAAAGCTATCGAGTCCAATAGAGACCGAGTTAGAATATAGAGACCGAGTTAGAATATCGTAATACACCGATAGATGGAGTCGCATCCCCGGGCTCCCCAGCACAGCTTCTTATGAGTAGAAGTTTAAGGTCCATCCTCCCTGCACCCTGCAGCAATTGCAGCCAAAGACTGTTCGAAAAACAAAGTTCTGTGCAGCCAGAACTCAACGCAAAGAAACACAGAAACATAATTATGATAAGGACTCTAAGGACCTAGTGGAGTTGAAAAACAACCAACCGATTTGGGTCAAGTTATCAAAGGAAGCTGCAGGATCAACAAAAGGCATGGTGATGTCTTGCCTTGCCCCAAGATCCTATCAAGGCTGAAAATGGTAGATTCTATCGAAAGAATAGGGTTCATTTGAAAACCCGATCCACGTCTTCAGACTATCCCCAACAGTCTCTAGTAACCACAGGCGATGAGGAGCTGCTACCAGAAATTCAGCCTGCATCACTCCAACGTTCTTCTCCCACAGTTGACGTTCGGAAGACGCCAGAGAACAATGCCACTGGGCAAATTTTCCGTACAGAACCCCAAGAGCTCCAACACCCACTCCCCAAATGGACAGTAATAATGGAGACGGAGAAGGTCCCTCACGACCCTATGTGACAAGAACTGGCAGAGTGGTTAAGCCAAGGAAGATAATGGACATTTAAATTGTAGTGTTTGACCTGTTAGTGTGGAAGTGTGTATTTTGTTAAAGTAAAGTGAAGAAGTACTCTTTTATTAAGCTATGGCATTAGTGCGTCACATATATTGTCACGCGCGGAAGAAAGGAGATGCAGTATTCTCGTGCATGTGACTGCACTGCTTGTCATTTGCTGTGTTTGCTTGACTGTGCTGCTTGCCATTGTTGTGTTTGATGCTTGCTTATATAGCTTTGTTGTAGGTCGGTTGGCTTGAATAAATCATCATCTCAAAAACATCACACTAGGCTACTCAATCCTTTTCCAGGTTGTTCCCGCTAGGTTACTCTATCCTTCTCAGGTAGTCATCGCTAGGAAGAATGGGTGTGGTAAGCGTTTAAAATTTCTCCCTTTAGGCATTAAATTTCCTTCCCTTCCAAATTCATTTTGCTTGTTTGGCTTTTATGTGTATCTTTTTTGAGTGTAGCGAGTTTCGATAACAATTGGTAAATAGTAAAAAAAAAAATCACAAATAAGCAGAATCCAGTGAACAGATTGAAAAAAAATAAATACAATCCAGTGAACAGATTGAAAAGCTTGCCTCGTCCATGCTACCTAGCAGCAATTTTCAAAAAAAAAGGATAGGATAAACCCACTAGAAGACCAGACGTAGGAGCACCATGGCTGCACCATGCCAAAAATTGAGGATTTGTGTATGACTGAATGAGGTGTCCTGTAATTAGGATCAAGATTAAATTACAAGTTTACATTTGGTTGCTTCAGTCACAACCAAGCCACAACTGAAAAAAAAACCACACTGTTGGAAGGTTCATAACAAACAATACAAGGATGAGCTTTTTCAACAGACAACACCTGGATTTGGGATATAATCTATTAATGTCATGCATAACAAATATTGCTAGTGCTAGGCTAGGAACAGGCTAGGAAGAGCCAAAAAAGTATCTACTGAATTTTTCCATTTTCATGATGACAAACAAGAAATTCAGCAGATGCTCTTGGTAGTCTACAGCTGTTCTACACTTCTACAACCTTATGTATTTCAAATAAAATGCTTACCACCTGTACCGCCTTGCCCTGTAGAACTTGATCCAAAGAAAGACATAGCCCTTAAGAGATACTGTTCAGTCTTAAGATAAAGCAGTCGTATTTTAACACTCCAGATCAAGTAGCCCAGACGTTGCCTAATCTTTTTTAACTTTCAAGTTTCGATTCCAATTAAAAAGACAACCAAAAACACCAAAAGACAAGATACTTTTAAGGGAGATTTAAATTCACTGCCCTGCCGTCTTGGGTTTAGTACAGCTCGTATCTTCCTTTAGTAATTTTGTCCCGTCAAGCGGCAAGAAATTTAAACTAACCACAACAGGCTTTCCAGCATTACCAAGAGAATAAAGTACCAAGGCTCAATAAGAAGCAGAAAGGACCTTAATTTGAAGACGTCGACGATTCCACCATTGTGCCCTAATCTGAAATGAGACGGGCCGGTGAGTAACATTTGTAGTGTACATAGAATAGAGCTATGCTTTTTTGAACCAAACATTTCTTTAGGCCTACAGGAGTGTTGCATGAAGCTGCCCTTACTATGGCACCGCCCACCCCCCAATTGGCCATGGTACATGATCCTGCCACCTTGGATCATGAAGCTGCCACCCCCAGAAAAATCATGCAAATTCCAAGAAAACAGCAAATTTTGTTATTTACAAAAGGTCAAGGAACCTCTCTGACCAAACAGCTGGCCTCTAACTTCACCATGTAGCAAAATACTATTTTCAGCAAAGTGGGCAGCTTCATGATCACTTGGGTGCCTATATTCTTTCGTGCTCTCCAGCTTAGCATTGAATAATTACAAGTAAACTATGGTACAGCAGAAAGTGAAGGTTCTAAGCTTCCTTTCAGGATACTCCACTGAATTTTATCTCAACCTTTACTCTTTTTACCTAAGTCATTTCCCAAAAATAGGAGTTTAGGGTGGCGGCTTCACACAGCACTCCTGTAGTTGGCTATACATGTCCCCGCAGACTGCCCCCAGAAACACTCTCAGTAGCCAACTAGTTAGCTACAGATGTCCCCCAGAAATACTCTAAGTTGGCTACACATGTCCAACCAGAAACACTCTCAGTAGCTAATTAGTTGGCTACACATGTCCCCTCAGAAACACTCTCAGTAGCCAGTTAGTTGGCTACTCATATCCCCATACAAACTTTCTTAGAAGGGACATATTTTGCTTCTGTAAAGTGTTTCTGGGAATATTCTTCTTCTTCAGCTTGCATTGCAAACATACGAATTCAGAGTCTCTTCACGTTTATATCTGTCATCTAATCAACGTAAAATATAACTTTTGCTTTAACACATTTTCAGTTTTGTCCGGATTCCGGATGAACTAGTTGTCCGGGTAGAAAATGATTTTCGCATAAGCGTTCAGCATGTCTTCTTATCCCTAAATCCAACATCTAATCACCTTCAAATAAAACTTTTGCTTTTAACAAACTTTCCGGTTCTCTCCGGATTCCGGAGGAAGTACTTGTCCGGAGAGAAAATGATTTTCATTGTCTTATTCAGCATGTCTTCTTCCCCCACAATCGATTATCACATTAGCCATTTATACATATTTTGTTTGCCCCTTAATTTGAACCTCCTCCCCCACCCCTAAATTAGGGCTACAGAGCCCATCTACAAACTCGACCTTACCCTTGACACGAAGAACCCTCACACCAAGTTTGAACAAAACATCTCATTCTCTTCGAGAGTTATCGTGCTCACAGACGGATGGACTAACGGACAACTTTTGCAATGTCATAGTTATCCCTCCACTTACGTTTTGGGATCCCCCAAAAATGTCAGTTTCTGTGCTCTTGTGACCAGAACGTAAGAACTAAACATGCTCATATAATCCCCGCACTCTTCCAAGCTCCATCTTTTCTCTTGTTGTTTTAGTATTTATGTTGTCAGATCCTGGAGAGAAAAAATACAAAGTATGTCCCTTCTGAGAAAGTTTGTATGGGGACATGTGTAGCCAACTAACTGGCTGCTGAGAGTGTTTCTGGGGGGACATGTGTAGCCAACTAGTTGGCTACTGAGAGTGTTTCTGGGGGGACATGTGTAGCCAACTAGTTGGCTACTGAGAGTGTTTCTGGGGGGAGATGTGTAGCCAACTAACTTGCTTCTGAGAGTGTTTCTGGGGGGACATGTGTAGCCAACTAACTTGCTTCTGAGAGTGTTTGTGGGGGGCATATGTAGCCAATTAACTGGCTACTGAGTGTTTCTGGGGGGACAAGTGTAGCCAACTAGTTGGCTACTGAGAGTATTTCTGGGGGGACATGTGTAGCCAACTAACTTGCTTCTGAGAGTGTTTCTGGGGGGACATATGTAGCCAACTACCTGGCTACTGAGTGTTTCCGGGGGAACAAGTGTAGCCAACTAGCTTGCTACTAAGCTTGTTTGTATAGGGCACACCAAGAGTAGCCAACTAACTGGCTACGAACTTTTGGTAGTATAGTATGATCAGCTACATACAGTTCATTTATATATAAACTGATCAGTCTTAAAATAGCTGAATGGTGGTGTCCCTGATTGGAAATAAGGATTATATAAGTGCTGGGTGAAAGCTTCTGCACTTTCTCAGGGAATGATTGTTAAATTAGTTGGTAAGTTGTAAATAGACGCAGAACTCAGGATTGTAAAATAATCACAGATTTGTACATACACACTTTTAACACGCACATTTTAATATTCATCATTTTATTTGAATTTGTATGTCCTTCAGTCCGCATCATTCTTCTGGTTTTTAGTTACATGTCGTTGTATGTTTTGTTGGTTTCTTATAGTTTTTCTGTTGGTTTTGTGTTGGATCTGATGATTTAGTTTTTGTTTTTTTTTCCTGAGGACGGTTTGCCGGAAGTGCAACCGAAATATTCGATTTTATGTTTATCCCTCGCGCATCATCTTAAAGGGCTAACTAGCTCATCAAAAAAAAACAACTGAAAACCACGGTTTTCTATTTCTTTTGGATTGAAGCTAATTGAATGGTTTACATATTGGATTTATAATTATTGCTTCAGTATTTCTACTTATACATATTTTTCTTTTCAAACAAAATCACTTCATTCTAATCTTACCTCAGTTGACTTTCAAAATGATGAAAAATGTAGAGTTACCAAAGTCAATAGCCTGAAAGTCCCTTTTCAGAAACAGCTTCAAAACAAAGAAAAGGAACAGAATTTGAATATTTTGGACACATGACTGTTGAAAAAGTCATATTTTGCCTCTTGAGTCTTGACTGTCAGGACAGCATGTACATTTCATTGTAACATTTTCATGGCAACAACGAGGTAGCGTAAAAATGAGGTCAGATACCCCTCCTTTATATTTCTGGCCTTCTTGGCAAGGGTCCTCTCAGGTCGTCTTCAGGTTGAGGCTCAAGCTGAAAAATGAACTTGCGGAAAAACAACTAAAGATTCTTGCTTAAATGTCTGATTTTGGGAATTTCTTTGTGAAAATTTCTTGGAGTTATAACTGGTTCTGTGATTTTATTTTTGACACAGTTGCTGTTTTTGCTGCTGGATTGAGTTGTTGAAAGAGTAGAGATTTTTCTGCGTCTTTGTTTTGGTATCCCTTCCCTTCTTCCAGCTAAAATGGACAATTGTAGATTTGAGATCAGATTTCAGTCCTCGTATTGTATGTAGGTAGTAAACATGAACAGTCTCCCTGATGATGTCCATAGCATGCAGTTGTTTGGCACCTTTAAGACCCAGCTTAAATTTTTTTTTATTTGATCCTAAAGAAGGTCATTTATTCGTTGATAACTTTTGCTATTCACCCTTATGTAATGGGCCATGGGGCTTTGTTAAAAAAAAAAATGTATAATAAAAATGAAACTGAACTGAATGTCTGGCATGGGCGTTTTGTAGTTTCATACTTTATTGATAAATATTCCTTCAGCCAAAGCTGACTGCAAATCATATTAGACACTGCAAAATGGATAGGTCAGGTTTGTTTTATTCAAGCCATATTTGGCCCTTCTTGGCAAGGGTCCTCTTTGGATGTGGTGACTGGTAAGTAAGATCCTCATAGCCCCCCTCCCCCCCCCCCCTCGAAAGGAATGTGAAGACTTCAGTAATCCAGGGCAGCCTTGCAAAGTGGTGTTCCCTCCCATGAATGCCCCTCTCAGCCCGCTAACCTAATCTTACCCCCTCCAGCAGGGAATGGAGGCTAGGCTGGCAGCTGTTGGTGGCTGGATTTGGTATATGATCTGGACTTCTTGAGTTTAAGTCATCAGTGACGGAAACAGTTAGCCACAAGGTTGTTTCAATCCAAGGCAATGAGCTTCTGTCAGCTGAAAATTACTTAAGTGCGTGTAGGGTCTCTCAGATGAAAGGCAAATAGGATCTATCAATGAAGAGTCAATTTATTGACAAGATTGGGCTGTAACCCAGCAAAATGGCCAAGAAAATTGTCCAAAAGATGCAGGAAGATCCTGCAAATCAAGCAATAAAGAATTTTGAGGGAAAATCACTAATAAAAGTGTGGTGTTTTCATCAACTGTGTTTAGAGTGATTGTTCACCATCAATTGTGTTTAGAGTGATGGTTTATCATCAGTTGTATGTTGGCGGATTGAGAAAATGGGCCATTTGTGGCCTGAGTTTCTGCCAGAGTTTTCGGCCTACCCCACATAATAATAATAGTAAACAGTCCCTCTTCAGGCTCAAGCTGGGAAATTAACTGATCGAAAAAAAACTAAAGATTCTTGTGACAGATTTGTGAATTTCTTCGTGAAAATCGCTTGGACTTTGTTGTGCTTGATACTCCACCTTGTGTTGTATATATAGACAACTGCATGTAATGGCAACTGTACAGGACGTGCACGTAATAACAACTAAACTCAATGAATGTTTCCGCGATCACGACTGATTCATCCAAAGCCAATCGCGTAGGGAGAAAGGGTTAGAATCCAACTAGGAAAACTCAAACAAAAACACTGCAGAGTTAAAGCTGGTGCTGCGATTTGATGATACCAAAAAGAAAATGCGGAAAAGTCTACCTTCAACGACCCAATCGAGCAGCAAAAAGAGCAGCCGTATCTAAAATGAAATTGCAGCAACAGCTTTTACTCCAAGAAAATTTACAAAGAAATTTACAAATACTTAAAGGACCTTTCTTACCTGTAATAGTAATGCAAACTGCATCCGCAATCCCTCCATTCATTCTTAAGCCCGGAAACCCGAACTTCATACCGTATATTCTGACCCCCTGACAATATCTCACTGATTTTCTCACTTGCCGTGTCTTGCTATCTCCGATTCGTCTCATTTCTATCCACGGTTGTTCCCAAGAAGTTTTTCGATCAGAACAAGACCAAAGGTTTTGATGGGATCTCCAAAACTTAGTATTTAATCCAGACAGCTTGGACTGAATCAAGAACGTGATCAGGCAATTATATTGAGAAGTAAGTGAATCTTAACACTTCTGCAGAAAATCCTGCACAGGAAAAAGTGTATGGTAACGCAAGCTCTAAAAGTCAAATGTTTCAGTTTGTTTTGGCATCAAGGATGAAATTGTTGCCAAGGTGACACTTTTAGCCATAGCATTAGAGCATGCAGAAGTAAATGAGCAAAAAAAAAAAATTTTTGTTTGCTCTTTTGAGTGTGCCCTTTGCAGGCAATATCTGTGTGATTGACGATTTGGCTGAGAAAAATTCATTCTTACAATTTATTTCAGTTGAAGGAGGGACTGCAAGCTTAGTCTTTTTTTTTTCTTTTTTTTTTCAGGTGATGAATCTCATCGTTTTTACCACCCTCAAGATCCATTTTACTCAGGTGTTCCGGCTACTCTCCCTTTACTACACATTAGCTCTTCCAGTAGAGGGGGCATGTCTGACATGAAAGAAGGCACTGGATTTACGTCTCATTTGGCTAGTTCATCTAGGAGTAGTAGGCATTCCTCACTCGAAAGGGACGGGAGTGCCCGTGGCCCCCATGGCAGAGCGATAAGTCAGTCTGACTTCCAAGAAGCTCGTGCACCATCTCCAGAGATGTTGGACCAAAGAGAAAGAGGATTATACCAAGAAGGTTTTGAACCATATCGGGGAATATTGGACCAAAGAGAAAGAAGATCACACTGGAGTCCATCTCGGACGAGAGATCCTCTGTACGGACATGAAGAAAAGCGTGTTGTTAGGAGGTATGATGAGTGTGAGCTCCTAGGAGGTGCCAACTCTCATTCAGAGTATACTCAGAGAAACTCTCATGAGCTAAATTTAGTTCATTTTCCTCGACGCGTTGGCAGTTCAGGCAGGTTTCCGAATTTTGACGAACCACTGTTAAGATTAAGACCATCAGCAAGCCCAAATCCTCTTGAAATGAAAACATACTTGGATGAACTCAGCACAGATTCATTATCCCCAAATCCTCAGGATTTGACAGCTTCAGAGGTGTCAGAATTGAGCAGTGTCAGCAGAGGCGACAGTTCTCTGTTAGCATCAACATTGTCAGTGATGGAAACACATGCCTGCAAGGTTGTTCCAATCCGAGGCAGTGAGGCTCCATCAGCTGAGAGTGAAAGAAGCAAAAATGCCTATAAGGTCCTTTCGATCGAAGGCAATGAGACTCGATTTTTGGGGAGTCAAGAGAGAAAAATGGTCACGAAAAATGCCAAAAAGGAGCACGTCTCCAAGGCAAACAGGGACTCGAGAAGGTCTCAAGAGGAGGGGCAACCCTCCAAACGCAAAAAGATGGCCCAAAATATTAAGGCTAACAAAAGTCGAAGCTACGCTAGGGCCGCCCAGGGAATTTCTCTTAAGGTCCGTTCGCGCAGTGAAGACGCTTTAAACGCGGAGGATCTCGACATCTTAATAAACGGAATCGACGATGCGATAATTGGGTTTGAGGGCCCGGCGGATACGGTGCCCACTATTTTCGTTACTAAACTGGTGGGTGACACTGTGAAGATTGCGTGCTCCGTTAACACAGTTTCCTGGGCCAAAGAGGTAATCAAAAAGATACCTGGAAAAAATGGCGGTGGCTACTACGCCTTATCACCTGGTGATGCACTACCCTATAAACGATTCTCCATCCTGGAGAGACGAAACCGGGAACCTGAAAAGATTCTCGAGTTATTGCTCAAATGCAACTCGGGTCTGATCAGGGGAAAACTTCGTATTGCTTCGACGCAAGTCACACCCGATGGCTTGGTCATAAAGATAGATGCAGAACAGGAAATGGTAGAGGAAATTGAGAGGATGGATTTCCGACCGCACTGCGGCCATTCAACAATTCTGTTGAAGCCGCTATACTCGACTGCAGCATTCCCAGAGGTGGGGAAATAAGGGTTTTAAGAGTTCCCCAAAAGTCGCATCCTTTGTTTATTTGTTGACATTATTATTTTAGAAGATGCGAGATGATTTTGAACTAAACCATGATGCGCACTTGTTCTGTGGTATTGTGGCAAATTAGTTTACGTCATTGTCAGGCCGCGTCTTACTACCTTAGAAAAGTTTTGCAGGGCACGGCCTGGTACACTGTGATGGGTCCAAGAGCCGTGGGCGTACCGTGGCAAAATAGGAGGAGCGATAAGCTGAGCTGATATTCATGTCGCTGAATGTAAAGGTAAGTTTTCGGGATCTTCTTTGTTTAGTAGATACTGATACTCAGGGCGCAGGGGCGGCGCAAATGGATTTTTGTCCGAGAGGTGCAGAGACAAAAACCGAATCTTTAAAAATTCTACGAATCCTAGAAACTGAGAATATGAGCTTTAAAAAATTAAACAGAAAACATTAGGTATAAAGAGTAACACTTATAGGGCAGCATGAAAGATGATTGGACAGCTACTAGGCGTCGTTTTTGCGAAGCCTACTTGGACAGTTTATTATCGGGCACTTTTCCACTATTATTCTGTGGGGTAGGCCAGACACTCCAGCCGAAACTCAGGCCACAAATGGCCCATTGTCTCAATCCCCCAATTCACAGTTGATGGCGAAACATCACTATAATACAATTGATGAAAACGTCACTCTACCAAAACAACTGATAAAAAAATCACTCATTCTACCGCTTTTTAGCGCGCTCTTACCTTAAAACCTGTCTAGCCTCCCTGTCAACTGAAGGTACCTGGACAGTTCCTTTAATCACTTTTCCACTAGCAGCTTTTATTTAGTATGCCCAAGATAGAATTCAATCGAGCGCAGCAGACGAAATTTGTTTATGTTAATTTTTTTTTTCCTGTAAAATCTAATCACTTCCCATACAAATTCTGTCTTTACCGTGGATTAAACACCGCAAGATCTCAAGATTTCCATGCATACTCTGTCTTTTAATATCTCTCAGTTCCCAAGCCTAAAACTGGTTTAAAACCCCAGCTAAACGACGCGCCCTTCTACGAAATAAATAATACCACGAAAGACGCCGCAGGCGGAATTCTTGGAAATATTTATGATCAAAGCGTCTTTTTGGGATCCAAAGTAAAAGTAAGGACTATCGACGAATTCATAGATCATTCCTTTTATCTGTGGCCAGTGCTTCACTTGACCTCTTTTCAGTGCTTACAAATCCGATTTATGTCGAAACCTTGCCCTGCATGATTTTTATGGTATTTGCCTTCCGCCATCACTTTTCCGTCGGTCCGTCGGTCGGTCGGTCAATCCGGGGTTTGCGAGTTAGGGTACTTCCAGATGGGCTGCTAGGACTATGAAACTTGGCAGGAATATCAGGGGCCCGACCAAATTAACTTGGAAATACTCACTTGCCCGATATGACCATCGTGGGGGGAGGGAGGGGAGCCGGAATCCGGAATTTAGTGGCAGGCATAACTTTCGAACGGGTGATCGGATCTTAATGAAACTTGGTATTTGAAAGGAAATCGTGCCTCGGATGTCCCATTTCAAGTCCGGACCGGATCCGGTAAATGCGGGGGTTGTCAGAGGGGGAACCGGGAACCGTGTGACATGCTTGGAGTGGAGCGATCGCGATGAAACTTGGTGGGAGGATGAAGCACAAGACCTAGGTACATCATTAACAGAATTTGGGCACGGTGGGGGGAGTTGGAGGGGGGGTCCGGAATTCCGGTGATACGGATTTAAGATACTTCTAGGTGGGCTGGGACGACAAAACTTGGCAGTCATATCAGGGACTCAACCAGATTGACTTGAAAATAGTCTGTTCTTTGATCGGACTATCGTGGAGGGAGGGGGAATTTTTGAAGTATATATAACTTTCGAACCGGCGATCGGATCTTAATGAAACTTGATATTTGGAAAGACCTCATGTCTCGGATATCCCATATCAAGTCAGGACCGGATCCGATGAATGTGAGGGGGGGGGGTGGAAGGTGGAGGGGAGGAACCGAAATCGTGTGACATACTCAGAGTGGAGCAATCGGGATGAAACTTGTTTGGAAGAATAAGCACAAGCCCTAGATACATCAGTGACAGAACCGGACCGGATTTGAGCACGGGGGGGGGGGGGGGGGGTCTGGAATTCCGGTAATCGGAGTTCAGGTACTTCCAGACGTTGTAGGACGATGAAACTTGTCTGACACATATTACAAACTTGACAAGGTTTGCTTAGAAATTGTCACTTCCATGATCCGACCTTCCCTTTAAGTACAGAAAAGTACAAAAACATACTACACAGTAAAAAAAACATACTTTTGACCAAACGATACATCATAGAATAGAATAAAGTTTTAATTAAAAAATATGGCTTATCATAGCAAACTGCCAAATTCGATATTTTTTTGTCAGGTACATACTTTGTTTGCAAATAAACACATTACACAATCAGCAAAAAGAAAACATACTTTAAGTCCTTATTATCTTTTTAAGTTCCTAACTTATCTGTACGTAGAAATACTCTTTCAAACAAATTTGGAGCTAAGATAACGTGTTGTCCCCAGATGACCCATCTATTCCCCCTCCCCTCCCGTCTTTCGTGCGTCGGTCCGAGAGGAATACTGGCAATAAGTTTTCCCCGTATCCCGCTAATTCTTCTACCCAATTTTTACGTAGTTTCATTCCATCATTTATTTCTGGTAATTTCTTGTAAGTGTATTAGTTAATTTGTTTCTTGTGTGTCTGTGTATTTTTAAATTTGTATTCCTTTTCTAGCTTTTAGCTATTCGGATTAAACTTGATTGATTGAAAAAAGTCAAGTTGAAAAAAAAAGGCCACAAAACTAGGCACAAAGCTCTTTTTATAGCGGTCTGTTTTAACATTTTTTTGCCACAAACCCATTATATGATGTTTTTGCCACAAGGGTTTTGCTTAACATGAGTTTTTAGTACCCTTAAAGTGCATACCTTTAACGAAAAGTGATAAAATACTTTTGACCAAACGATATATATTCGTAATCCCCAAGGGCCCATGATCATTTTGCCTCAAGTGTTTTGCTTATGAGTGAATTCTTTGCCTCAAGTGTTTTGCTTATGAGTGAATTCCTTAAAGTACAAAAAAGTAGCCTACTATTAAGCAAAATATACATTTTCATGATCGCAACGGCCTGTCATTGTTTTTGTCTTAAGTGTTTTGCTTACAGATGAATTTCTAGCGCCCTTAAACCACAACTCTTACTAGGAATGATTTTTTCCCCATGAAATGAATCGGAAAAAATGTTTTTGAAAATACCATTATTTTCCACCTAAAACTAGCGATTCTTTTGTTAGCCCTTGTCAACTACATCCAGCCTTCCTGCTCTCGCGACGCGGCGGCTTGGCGCAAAACATTTGAAAACTTAACATGCCTTGGTTAAAAAGTGGGAAAACTAAGCAAATAAATGAAGTAATAAACAGTAGATTATCACGTCCTTAAGTGTGAAAGAGTTGTCAGTGGACGTTGAAGGTTCTGGCAAACTTTTCGTTGGGTGACGGGAAAACTCGGCAAGGCCGAAAAAGCGGTAAAAACTCGTAGTTACGACACGAAACAGTGGAGAAACGTGGGGATTTTAGAAGCTTATAATTCCACATGGGAGATAAGTATATAATAAAAGGCAGGATAAGCAAGAGGGGTCCTTCAAAGTGCGTATCATCACAGCCGGTGCACAAATAAAATACTGTTTACCAAGCGATGCAGTCTAATGATTTCCACGGGCCCATGATCATGCTTATCTTATCGGGTTTTGCTTACAATAATCACGACATACCCACAAATTGGCAAATTCCTACTTTCATCCTCTGACCCAGCCTTGCACGGGCCATTTGTGCTTCTAACTCTTGTTTTTAAAACCTATCTCTGCTAATTCACAGTATTTTTGCACAGAACTAAAAATGTTGAAACTGTGCGCCGTAGGCAAATATTTCGAAAATTGGCCTCTTTCCGCTTTCAGAAAGGTTTCATTGCAAACCCGACTGTTAAATTCAAAGTTGTTAACTATCTTTATGTAATTCTTGCAAGTTGACTGATATTCTGGCAAGATCGAAACCTACAACTGAGAGGACGATTATCTGCGGCATGTGGAGGGGGGGGGGGGCACCGGATTTTAGGATTGACGTCGATATTGGACCAAAGCTCGTAATTACGGATAAGCATATAGCGAATAATTATGGGCTATAATTGGGGATTCTGTAAAATGTCGTCAAAATCGGCGAATCCTGGCAATTATACAGAGTAGATTACCGTATCCCAATTATGATACTGAATAATTTTGGACCGATAGCCTCTTCGGGATCCTGTATAACCAACGAACTCGTAAGTATACCGAATAGTTCTGGTATTGAGAAACTACCGAATAATCTTCGGATTCGGGATAATTTCGTCGAAGCTGCACCTAAAGCCGAGATTCCTGATAACTACCCAAGACTGAGAATTCTAATGAACAAATTACCGAATCTTGATTATGATAGCGCATAATATTAGATCGATAGCCTATTCGGGATTCTGTGTAACTACCGAAATCTCCATAAATATACCAAATTGTTATGGCATCGCAAAATTAAAGAACAATTTTAATAAATTCGTTCACCGTATTCGTAATAACTAGCGAATCCTGGCAATTGGCCATATTCCTGTTCAGCACTTCCAAGCGGACTAGTTTCCGTTAATCCCCCCATGCCTCACCATCATTACTTGGGTCAGACATGGCAAAATAGATCCACAGGTTAGTGAGTGGAAAACCTGTCATCTGTGTCCCAGGTAATAGAGGTTTTACATATGTTTTAGCAGCAGAAAGGAAAAGCGACCCACTACCCTATGGATTCGACTTTTACTATGTCTACACAAGTGTTGGTTAAGACATAGTAAAAAGTCGAATCCATAGGGTAGTGGGTCACTTTCACTGGCACTCCGCTGGCACGGAGCTCTTTCTGTAACGTCCGGTTCTTGTACTGATTGGGTTGAGAACTGGAGCTTTTTGTACATCGGCTCGAGGTTTTGTTCGACAATGTGGGGGTGGATATAGTTCCTGATAACTTGGGTGAGAGCGTAGATTATTCGCGAACTTTGTACAAAGAGTAGCACATCGGGCTGTTAAGGTTGGGAAGCGGTAATCATTGAGGAGGAGGATATAAGGCTGTAGATAATTCTCAGGGTTTACTTCTGGAGAAAGCGATCAAGAATATGTGAGAGCGTGAATGCTTCTTTTCAACGGATGTTTGTAACACTAAGAGCGTCTTCCATCCTACTTATCGTAGTTACTACACATGACGTCACCAATTCTGGCTTTGCCGTCAAGGCTGGAACGATTTTTTCTATTTTCCAGCAGAATATCATGCCACGGGCGAATCCAACCAATCACGTTACAGAGATCTGTAGTTACTACGCTCCCAAGTGTGGTCAGCAAATAGTTACTATTTCGAGAAGGTTGGATGGGTCAGCGCAATAAATTTTGTGAGGTTGGAACGGAAATAGTAACTAATAGTTACAATTTGTAGAGGGGTGGAACACGCTCTAAGAGTTTCGCACTCTGGTTTAATTACCGCTTACATCGCTGTATTTATGCTCGATAGTGCTAGCACTCATGTCTGACAATTCCAGTATTATTTTTCATCACGAAGAAATTTGAGAAGTAAATCGAATCTAGTTGAACACCTCCGCTTCCCTAGTTCTTCAAAATTAGCCACGAGACGTGGCTTTTTAAATACCCGGTTTTTGCTGGGTTCCGCTGGAGTTGTGTCCTTTCAGTGAGAATCAGTTCTTCTTTTTACACTGCAGTTGACAGTCAGTCTACACAGATTTTCTGTTTTTGGGTGTCTTGAATGCAGGGCGGCGCCAACATATCCCAGTTCCATGTTCCTTTTATCCCTTTATCATTTTGAAGATTTCCGCTAGGTTTCGTTCTTATTTTGAGCACAGTATGTACATCAGTCAAGCGATAGAACATTGGTGCTGGGTAAAAACGAAAAACCTCTTTATTTTAGGAAAGAAAGTGCGGCGTAACATGGTCCTGAGAAGGCTGAAATCAGTGAACAGCCAGCCGTAGAAGTTCCAGTGGAGAAACAGTATGCGCCTAAACGTTACCTAACCGTCGGTATTGAGCTGCTGGACCAGAGCTGACCGCACTCGGGCTGCGGGTATAGTCACCTAGTCTGGACCTGAGAAGTCGTTACTGATAGTACAGAAGTGAGAACTGACAGTGTAAAAGTATGGCGTGTAGTGAAACAGCCTGAAACGTCCTCACAGCAGATGACTGTCTGCGGACGGACAAATGACGTCAAACTGCTTGACGCAGCGCTGTGGATGCCATTGGACAACCTCTATGAAAAAAAATATCTCAGTATTACGGACGACATCTTGTTCGCAAAGGAGATGCAAACTGAAGGCATAGCTGACGACGCCAACCTGAAACTGTGGCAGTTGATTTACAGACACTGCAGATGCCTCTTATTGCGAGATCAGTGTTTGGAGGAGATAACCTTGAGCCGACAGTGGGGACATGGTCGTGGAACCAGCGGGGATACTTAATACCGAAACCTCCTTTAGAAAAATATTGTCTTCCCCGCCTTGATTCGTGTAACTCGTATACTGTGGAATAAATCGTCGTCATCTTCATTATCCCTAACAGTACTGTGACATTCCCCTGCGGATATTAGCAAGGGAAAGCTGCTCTATACTACAAGTACGGTAATGCCGAACGGTTTTCACACGCCACACAACACACAAGACCGTTCACACTTTTTGCCAAATCGCTGTTCGAGGTCTTGAGACTCGGAAGGATGTATACATATTTGCAATTGAAGTAAAAGCATTTATCCTTGATTCCATAAAGTGTTAGTGACTCGAGAAGTGTGTTTCCCCGGTTGTCTGTGAAAAAAAAACCTTAGACGACTTTCATTGAGAAACGTTCAGGCTCCCTGGGCGTATCGAGGTAGTCGCCGGGATTTGGCGGCGGGATTTCAGCGAACCGCTGCCGAAAACATCGCAGTCGGTGGTGGCGGACTTCCGGTAAATTCTGGCGCCGAATTCTTTCTGGGATCCCAAAACGTAAGCGACAGGACATCTATGACTTCGCAAATGTTGTCGAAGGCATGATAACTCTCGAAGGGGATAAGATATTTTGTTTTCATCCTTTAAGTCAAAGAACAGTTTTAGTTCCTAGATGGGCTCCGTAGCCTTGTATTTTGGGGGTGGGGTGGGGGTTCAAATTAAGGGCGAAGAAAATATGTTTTAAAAGTTAACGAGATACTCAATTTAAATTTAAAGAGAAACTCTGAATCCGTATCTGCAAGAACAAGTAATCAGATAGAGCCTCCGTCTTTGGTCAGACGCAGCGACTATGGTTGAGATGCAGCATTGTCATAAAAGTGTCAAATACGACATAGATGAACTTAGATTCTTGTCCTCGCCTTCTATTCAGACTTCCGTGAAAGCTTCACTAGCGTCCCTCCTTACCCCTACACCGAACCTCTAATCAACTTCAGATATAGCTTTTACTTTCAACAGACTTGGTACTGTGGCCAAACAAGTTTGGCCACACTGCCCAGCACTGCTCCAACCCAACAACTCGATGCAAGAAATGTCTGTCGCCAAATCACACTGAGGACTCATGCCAAGCCCAAGCTAAGTGTGCAAACTGTAATGAGCTCCATTTATCAGACAACAGGAAAGAATGCCCCAAGTACAAGGAAAGGGTTGAAATTCTGCGTCGGGCAGAAAAACTGAACATCCCTGTCTCTCTAGCTGCTCTCCAACCAGCCCCAAGAAAGAAAAACGTGAAAGCTGCCCCCAACAGAACCTCAGCCCTACCAACCACCACCCCTACCAACAGTTGGGCACCAAGCGGAGCAAGTACCCCCCTTACAACCCCTACTACGTCTATATGTACAAGATTAGCCAAACTCCCCCCCCCCCCCCCCCCCCGAGTGCAGCCTCCCCATCAGGAAGCTCAACCACAGCCAAATCCCCAACCCGTCCCACAAATCTTTCGGGTATTCATGTATTCCCTGGCCCATCAACCAGGCCAACAACAAACAAAGCCCCATTAAAACCATCGTACAAGGATATACTACAAGGCCAAAGGGCTATAAGAAACCTGGTCATGTACACGCTGACTGCAACATTCATCTCACAAGCAAAGATGCCACAAGCAGTCAAGGCGGTGATCCTCAAAGACGTAGCTGGAAAGTAATTCGGACCAAATATCATGGATGAGGCTGAGCTAGAGCTAGTTAAAATACTGAACAAACACCAAGCCCTTAACTACTTCACCAGCCAGCCTGCACACACATCGTAGTTCCAACCCCACAACATCATTAATCCGGTGGAATTCAAGGTCCCTGACGAATGGTAAAATAAACTTGCTACAGAACCATCTGGTAATTAACAAAATTGATGTTGCGTGCCCATAGGAAACGAACCTGAATGAGATGGCTACAATCGTCGTCCCAGGATATGATGTGTTTATGGCACTTGAAGCCTCTGGCTCAAGTGCCATATACCGATCACAATTCCGTCTGTCGGTCGGTCCGAGTTTTTTGACACGCTTTTTTGAGTTAGGGTACTTCCAGGTGTGCTAGGACAATGAAACTTGGCAGGCATATCAGGGACCCGACCAAACTAACCTGGAAATAATCAGTTTCCCGATCCCACCATATGCGGGGGAGTGGGGGGCGCTGGAAACTTGAAAATTTAGGGCATTTTATCACACTTTTTCGACTTAGGGTACTTCCAGTTGTGCCAGGACCATGGAACTTGGCAGGCATATCAGAGACCCGACCAAACAAACTTAAAAATAATCAGTTTTCCGATCCGCCCGTTTTGGGGGAGGGAGTGGAGGGCAGGGGAATCCAGGAAATTGAGAAGTGTGTAACTTTCAAACGGGTAATCGGATTGTAATGAAACTTAATAACTGAATAGATTATATATCTGCGATGTCCCGTTTAAAGTCTGACCGGATTCGATAGCCAGGAGGGAGTTGTGGGGGGGGGGGGGCCAGAATTTTCAAGAAACGGTTAGAGTGGAGGGATCGGAGTGAAACTTGCTGGGAAGAGCAAGCATCTGCTCTAGACAAATCGTTTCGACCATTGTACCGGATCCGGACACTTATAGGGGGAAGAGGGGGTTTCCCGGAATTCCGGTGATGACGGTTTTGGGGATTTTCACGATGAAACTTGGCAGGCATATCAGACCCGAACAATCTAAATTCAAAATAAAAATTTTGTTGATCTAATAATGGTGGGGTGAGTGGAGGGAGGGGAATCCGGAAATTTCAGTCATGTGTAACTTTGGAATGGGTGATCGGATTCGAGTGAAATTTAAGAATTGAACAGAGGACATTTCTCCGGTGATCTTTTTCATATCCGGACCGGATCCGAGAACTATTGGAGGGGGAGGGGGGAAATACTTGAGCCGCTTAGAATGGAGAGATCGGGACGGAACTTCGTGGGAAGAACAAACAGATGCTCTAGGTAAATCATTTACTGAATCGGATTGGCTACGGGCACCGTGGGGGAGCTGGGGGGGGGGGGGGGGGAATCTCGAGAAACGGTTTGAAGATGGTATCGGAGTGAAACTTGGTGGGAAGAACAAACATCTGATCCATGTAAATCTTTTACACAATTTGACTGGATCCGGGCACTTGAGGGGGGTGGGGGTCCCGGAATTCCATTTTTGGGGATTTTCACTTCGAAACTTGGCAGGCATATCAGGGACCCGGTCAAACTGACTTGGAATAAACAAAAAATCCTCGATATGATAATCTTGGGGGGGGGGGGGTTGAGTGAGGGGAGTCCAGAATATTGAGGCATGCGTAACTTTGGAATGGGTGATCGGATTCGGGTGAAATTTAATAATTGAACAGAGGACATTTTTCTCTGGTGATCTTTTTGATTTCTGGACCGAATCCGGCAATTATTGGGGGGAGGGCGGAAAATACTTGACCCGCTTGGACTGGTGTGATCTGGATCGAACTTCGTGGCAATGACAAACAGATGCTCTGGATTAATCATTCACGGAACCGGATTGGCTCCGGGTATTGTGGGTGGAATTGGAGGGGGCAGGGGCGTCCCGAGCCTTTCTTCATTGGGGGGGGGGGGGGCGCACATGGTAAAATTGACCGAATCGGTACTGATTTTTACTGAATGTATAAAAAAAGAAAAATGCCTTCATGAAGCTACAGAGAGAAAAATTGGCGCGTTTTCATGTTTTTCCGCTTATGTTTTTTTTTTTTTTTCATTCATGGATACGCCGTTACTAGCCTTTTACCTTTGGAAGACCGTTCCAGTTTTGCCAACAGCACTTGAAATAATCGGAAAAAACGGTCTTGCAGGCGAAATTTTTTGAATCCACCTTTTTTTCCTGGCAACATTTTAACTACTTCCCATACAAATTCTTAGCTTTTAACATAGTTCAAGCCCCCCAAAATTCCAAGCCTCAAACGCCAACTAAAAGAGGCAACCTTTGTCTAACTAGTGAAGACTGCGAAATGAGCCGCAGGCGAAATTTTGTGGAAACACTGATAAAAGTGCCTTTCTACGATCCCAAGATTATCTATACAACCCAGAGCTGTCTGGCAACGAAAGGGGCGACCCAGGGTAAAGTGGATAAAAGGTACATTTGTTCGGAATTTACAGCAAACAAAAGTAGGCTATTTTTCACTTCAAGGGACGTGCTTATTCCTGAAGTACTGCAATCCCAAGTAAAAAAAAAGAACAGCACCCATCTAAAGCTACCGCAAATGGTAAAGAACGAGAGCTAAATGAATGCCACTTAAATTACCAGACTCAGTAACTGGGTTGAAGCAAATAATGAATTCGTAGTATACCCAAAAACTAACTAAAAATATAACAGATCGAGAGTGGTATAACAACCGAACCTCCGCATGAACACGGAGAATTTGCCGACGACTTGGGCTCATGGGCTGTTGGTGCATCGCACTCCGAGGCTGAACAGAAACTCCAATCGGCAATGCTTACCGTGTAGCAGTTCTCTGCAAGATCAGAACTCCCACTCGCTCCGTCGAAATCCATAGTCGTCCAGTTCCACAGAAAAAGATCCTCTATACCCTGTAACATTACTCTCAACGGACAAGTCATCCCTGAGAAACATCAGACGAAATATCTTGGAATAATCCTGGACAGAAAGCTGACTTTTCAGCCCCACGTCAAGGACCTATCTACCCGATGCCTCCGCAAAACCCGCCTCATGCTCAGGTTGGCGGCTACTCCATTTGGATGCTCCGAAATGATCCTCCTAGCTTTCTACAAGGAATACATCAGACCTCATATAGATTATGGACTGATTAAATGGATTTTGCGCCAAAACGACCCTAAACCAGCTCGAAACAGTCCAAAATACGGCCCTTAGGATTGCTTTTGGGCTCCGCAGATCTACCTAAACACTATTCCTTCTGGACGAAGCAGGAATCGAACCCGTCTCAGCTCGGCGGGAACGCCTGCTAGCCAGATACATCACCAAGATTGAAGGTACACCCCATCACATACTGAACAGCTGGCTTCTACATCAACAGCCCTCTCCTAAGGCGTATTCTCGCCGTTACCCGAGGACTCCTCGGGGAATCGAAAGGAACGGCGAGAATAGAAGGGGTTACTCCACGCGGACTCCGCGTACAGAAAACAGCGAGAACACGGGGAATGCTTCTAAAATGGATTGTTTTCGAAAAAAAAATATGCAGTTCATGAAATTAGTCTGGATCCACTTTATTTTTGGTTTTGTTTATTCTGATTCTTTGTAATTAATTTTACATTGCACCAACACCAGCAAAAATTGATTCCCCTCCGGATCTGAAAGGGAGTCCTTTTTGATGATGGTGATGATAATCGGAGCATTCCGCGTCCGTGGGGACTCGCGAGAATACAGGGAGCGAGTCCCCGGGACAAACAAAAACGCGGGGACTCCTCAAGTTGAGTCCTCGGGGAACGACGACAATACGCCTCTAGTCTCCCGCTCGAAATCACGCGCCTCCAAGGGTTTTGTCGGAACATGGTTTAGTCCGTCGGCAAAATCGGGATATCCCCCCCCCCCAAAGGTAAAAGTCTAGTGACGCCCCTGACACTCGGGTCAGCGTTGCCTCCTGCATTTATTGCATTGCGATGAGCAACGGCGAAGACAGAAGTAGACGGGTGGGTGTCAACGCAAAGCTAGAGGAAGAACGAACTAGTCGGCTACTGACCGCACTTCATATGAGTGACTGGATACTTAGAATTATGAGAGTTACTTATGTTCCAGCTAGGGGGGGGTCCCTTCGTGTTTGATTGCTTCTGCTAGCGTCTTGCTACTGTTGCTTGAAACTGCTGTTCCTACTGGTCCTGTCTTTAGTAACTTTGTTGTAGTAACTTTGCAGCCAGGAACCAGAAGCAGCGAAGAATTTAAACCGAGCCACACGTACAATTCCAAATCCAATTTTTGGATTGGATCATAGAAGATTGGATTTGGTTCTTTAAAATCGGACTGAATTGAACTACTGTAGCCTGAATCGGAAATGAGACAGTCAAGTAAGTGATTTTGTATTGATTTTCCCGGCATTAATATTGCTTAAACAACGAAAGTTCCTCGTGACAGATGCACATTCAAATTTCACTATATACTGGCTGTAGACTGGAACGAAATGTTTGTTTTGACCAGGTCCATTTGCTTTTGCATCTCAAACAGGGAGGCGAGAACTAGCTGAAATTTACTGGGTGAACCAGGGTGAACTGATGCTATGGGGTGAGAAATACTCGAAGCTAGCTTGACAGAGGAAAATCTGTGGATAGAACGTAATTACAGCCCATCTCCCCTGCATCTCCCCCCGCTGGGTCCACCCCTGGCTAGGCGAAGGCTTTGCCTTCAGTTAACTGCTTAACAATATCATTATTATTATAGGTGTTGACTAAACTTCAGCAGATTAACTATGACTTGTGATGTCACACAAGAAGTCAGTATTTTCTATTTACTAACAGAACTGATTGTCTTTAGAACGGCTTATAAGTGTAAACTCTTCCAGCGCCTTGCTCACCGCTCGGCTCCCCATATATTTATCTAGATACAAATACAGTAGAGGTATGGTTATGTGAACAGTTACTTTAATGTGAACAGTGCAGTTTTTTGCAAATGGTAAAACAAAGATCCAAAATACTTGTACCGTACATCTGTTTTCAGAAGCACTTAATTACTGCTCAATTACCTACTTTGGCTAACTGATAGTTAGCTTTAAACACAGCAAGTGCATGAAAATGACAAAGTCCACCATCAACAAACGTTCACATAAGCATACCTCTCCTTTATATATTCTGCAACATCAGTTTAATCCACTTTCCCTGTTTCTTTCATGATGTCACATAAAGTCACAGGCTGAAAGATAATAAGCTAAGGTTTAGTTCAACCATATTTTATTGGGTTGCTCATGGCAGACTTGTTTACACCACTGCATTGGTATGTTTGTCACTTTTTATGTGCTTATTATTGTTTTCATTGTGTATTAAAATTTTGCTTTACTTACTTGCTTTTGCTTTGCTTTTTTGCTTAGCTTACCTTGCTTTAGAAGCATAGAAGGCTTACCATCAAAACATCCCCATGGGATGCTTCTTTGTAGGCAGGAAAAGGCGGATGTAGGCAGGACGTCGAACTAGTTCCTTCAGGTATGCACGATTTCCCTGCAGAAATATATAGCCTAGTATAATCACATTCCCTGGGCTCGTAACTGATCAATAGTAGGCTAGTTCTAGGTCGTTTAAAGCAACACGCATAACCAGTATCTTTTTTTTACCAGTAAGCTCCTTGGAGAAAACAAGCTGAGGCCTTACTTGGCTCAAAAAGAGTCATACAAGGAGAACACAATTCAGAGTAGTGCCATTACGGTGGATGGCATGCGAAGTGGCATAGGAAGTTCAAGATCCTTCACCTTTATCCTAGTTACCTTGAACCTTTAATCTCTGATTCCCGTGGTGTGTCTTAAATGAATCCACTTTGAAAGAATGAGGTAATGATGTAAATCATGACCCCCTCCCCCAAAATCATTATTATTGTATTTTGGTTATTGGCTCATTTTAGCAGGGGATGTTTTGGACGAAGATGTTTAGCCACAGTGTTTTTTTTCATGGGGACGTTCCACCAGGGGGACATTTTGTCACAGGGAGATTTTGCCATGGGAACGTTCTGCTGGGGACGTTTTGCCAGGTGACGTTTAGATTGAGGAAGTTTTGCCGTCAACCGTTTTAGAAGAGCACAACTCTAATCTCTAAAGCAATGTTAGCCAAGATTCTCAACCTTAGTCTCCTAGTCCCCTCTTTTAGAGGCAAGTAACCTACACCTTTTTCTTACAAAAAGAAATGTTGACTGGGCACTTAAATTTGCCTTATTATGTATGTTTGCCTATCATGGTGTACCTGACAAAAATCACAAAATTGGCCGAGGGCCGTCCAGTGCTGTGAAAGTTCATTTTATATAATATGTAAAAAGTCGATGTTTTTTAAGTGTGATGTGTTGTTCCTTTTTAATATTTTTTTTCTGTTAGTAGGCCTATACTTTGGTTGGTAAACAAATAAAATGAAGCTAATGATGAATAGCGTTTCTAACCATCACAGGGTGCAAGTTAAGATTCTAGTGTTTTAGTTTGACTTTGTTTTTACTGGAATTAAACAAAACACCCCAACATAAAAAATCAAGTGCAATAAAATAAAAATAGTAGGAGTCGTTTTATTCCCCTAGTTTGATGTTTCCACCATAAGGGAAGTTTGGATATCAGTAGAACCTGCTAGCCAACCCTTCTTGTGAGTTTACACTGGTGGGGTAACACCATACACTGCTGAGTCCAAAAATATTTTCACAACATTTTGATTTTGATCTGCACTGTCATTTTGATCTGCACTGTCGGATTGCATTTGTAGCTTGGTTTGCACTAAGCTTTAGCCCCTGGAAAGGAATGTGAAACTCCAATAACCCAGGGCAGCCTTGCATAATGGTGATCGTGCCCATGAATGCCACTCTCAGCCCGCTAACCTAATTTTACCCCATGAAATACCAGATATTTCATGGAAATGCTCCAAATTTAAGTGAAATTTGATGGTCTCCAGAAATAAATGCCCTAAATACCTCTTTTGGTCATGTTGGGGAGACTGGAGAAGTATTTCTAATTTGTTGAATTGAACATTTATAACTTCCAAATTAGGAAGCCATAATTTTGGCAACAATAAAGAATGTGAATTGCATGCAATCCAAAGTAGCAAAAGATGCATTTTCTTTGTTCTTTCGTCTGAAACTGTTTTTTTGCTATTTGCTGCTCGGTTGGGCTGTTGGTACGGTTATGATTCTATGTGTCAATGACCTGGTGTTCTTAGCAAAAACAGCAGTAGTGTCCAAAATGAAATCTCAGCACTAACTTCAACTCTCAACAAATAAAGTATCTGCAGTTGCAAAATTTTTTACATATCTGGCAGTAATCACTTATATATTAGCACCACCTGCTGTATTATTCTCGCTGTTTTTGTGTGTGTCATATTTGATAGATTGGCTTTAATGGAAAGCCTAGCAGATCTGTTGAACTTTCTATTCGTATGTTTAACTGTCGAGTTTCTCCTGTTTTCTCTCCTTACTTTCTCTCCTTACTTTTCTTCTCACCCATCCATCTGATCTTTCTTGGCTCTGATCTTTGGCATGATTTGTTTGACCCTTGCAGGCTACGCCTAAGAATCACCATTTATGTGTGCATCACTTTTTGGTATCCCAAAACGTAAGTGGAGGGATACCTACGACATCGCAAGAGTTATTCGTCTGTGACCACGATGGCTCTCGAAGGGAATGTGGTACTTTGATGAAACTTGGTGTGACGATCCTTTGGGTCTAGGGAAAGGTCGAGCTCGTAGATGGGCTCTGTAGCCCTATATTTAGGAGGGTGTCCGGTCAGTTCGTCACAGGATAATTCGTCATAGGACAATTCGTCACAGGACAGTTTGTCACAAGGACATTTCGTCACAAGGACATTTCGTCAGTAGGACATTTCGTCACAAGGACAATTCGTCACAAGGACAATTCGTTACTAGGACAATTTGTCACAAGGACAATTCGTTACTAGGACAATTCGTCACTAGGACAATTCGTCACTAGGACATGTCGTCACAGAGAGCCTGATTCAAGTCTGGATTTTGGTTTTGCTATATATTATTAAATACTCAGCTATGGCTATATAATACATTAAAACATGTATTTATGAGCAATTTCTCGCATATTTTCGAGTACGTCACTAGGGTTTTCAGTCGCAGGCTGGTCTTCGTACTTCCACTTCTTCAGTGGGTTCGGGCGCCCAGCAATAAATCCCTCAATACTAATTTTTGTTTTGCCCTGCTCCAGCAACAGAAACGAAATAATTTATAAATGTTTGGATGAGCTACTCCAACATGTTTGTTGAATGCTGAATGCCATCCTTCAAATTGCTGTTAGTCCTAGGAAGGTATTCTGCGACGCGCTCAAAGACGTTCCAGACAGGGATAGGAAAGAGAGCATTTCTGCTTCCCCTGATCGCCTGTAATGTTCTTCGTATGTAACTGTCTTCAAAGTAATCGGGGTTTGAATAACAGATTTGATCTGATATCCACATTGGGGGAAAAGCTAACGCCGTCAGCATTCTCATGGTGAGAGCAAAATCGATGCAAGACGAATACTTCTCGAGGACATAGCTGTTTGCTTGAATTTGTGTTTTGTATATGAGAGTCCTTAATAATAGAGTTTTTAACGACCTCTCTCGGTCTTTGCGAGTGCCATATTTAACTAATAACACCTGGACTCTCCTCGAGAACATATAACACTAAGACTAATGATTAAATATCGGAGATTGAAGCAAGGATTAAAAATAATGATTCAAATGTTGATTCAAACAACCTCTTACAAAGGGGTGGTATTTTTATGGCACTTGCCTTCCGGCCAAGTCCCATATGCCGATCACTTTTCCGTCGGTCGGTCGGTCAGTCCGGTGTTTGCGAGTTAGGGTACTTCCAGATATGCTAGGACAATGAAACTTGGCAGGCATATTAGGGACCCGACCAAACTAACTTGGAATCAGTCACTTGCCCGATCCGACCATCGTGGGGGGAGGGGGATGTTGCGGAATCTAGAAAATAGGGGCACGCATAACTTTAGAACGGGTGATCGGATCTTAATGAAACTTGATACCTGGGAAGACCTCGTGTCTCAGATGCCTCATCTCAAGTCCGGACCGAATCCGATGAATCTGAGGGGGAGCCGGAAATCGTGTGAAACTCTCGGAGTGGAGCGATCTTGACGAAACTTGGTGGGAAGAACAAGCACAAGCTCTAGATTAATAACTGACAGAATTGGACCGGATTCGGATACTGTGGGGGAGTTGGAGGGGGGTTCCGGAATTCCGGGGATCCGTAGTTGACGTACTTCCAGATGGGCTAGGGCGATAAAAGTTGGCAGACATATCAGAGACCTGGCCAGATTATCTTGGAAACAGTCATTCGCCCGAGCCGACCGTCTTGGGGGGAGGGGGAGACGGCGGAATCCGGAAATTAGTGGCATGCATAACTTTCGAACGGGTTATCGGATCTTAATGAAACTTGATATCTTGAAAGAATTCATGTCTCAGATGTCCCATTTCAATTGCGGACCGGATCCGATGAACTGGGGGGTGGGGGTGGAGGGGAGAACCGAAAATCTTGTGATACGCATAGAGTGGAGTGATCATGATGAAACTTGGTGGGATCCTAGGTGCGTCAGTGACATAATCGGACCGGATTCGGGTACCGAGGGGGGGGGGGCTATAGGGGGGTGTCCGGAATTCTGGTGATCATGAGTTAAGGTACACCCAGATGTGCTAGGACGATAAAACTTTGCTGGAGCATTAGAAACTTGACATCATTGGGTTAGCCATCGTGACTTTTCCGATCCGACCATTCCTTAAAGAACTCGGATCATCTTAACCGCAAAATACAAAAAATACTTTTAAGCAATATTTACTTTTTCAAGATCGCCACGAGTACATGAATCTTTTTGCCTTAAGGGTTTTACTTATAAATTAATTTTTGGCACCCTTAAAGTGCGCATCTTGACCGAAAAATGAAAAACAAACTTTTGACCATCACTTTCATCCTCTGACCCAGCCTTGCAAGTTTGGCGCATCTTAAACGAATACTTCCATCTGACCCAGCCTTACCGGTTTTTGTTTTCCTTCTTGTTTCCTATTGCTTTCTGTCTCCTATTTTTATATTTAAGGTGAAACCATAGGTTGAATTTTCAGCCCCCTTCTTTTTTTCTTGTTGGGGTATTTCTTACTACATATGCTCGCAAGTGCCATATGAGCTTACAGCTCTTGTTTATTTTATCAAAACTACCTTTGTAATAGCAAATCTTCTAAAATATGACGAACTCCCCTAATGAAGAATTGTCCTATTGACGAATTGTCCTGTGACGACTAGTCCGTGTGACCAATTGTCATGTGACAAATTGTCCCTGTGACTAACTTTCCGTGTGACGAATTGTCCTGTGACCAATTATCCTACAATCATTTAGAGGTGGGGGTTCAAATTAAGAGCAAACAAAATGTTTTTAAACAGCGAATGAGACATAGTGAACACGATTGTGAAAACCACTTCCTCGCTGGACCATTAGTTCAGCCGGAATCTGGCCGAAACCGGAAAGTATGTTAAAAGTAAAAGTTTTATTTTAAGTTGATTACGACAGTAATTTTTACAATTCGCCGGAATCCGGCTAAAACCGTAAAATTTATTTAAGTTAAATTTTTATCTGAAGGAATTAGATGTTGGATATAGGGGTAAGGAGATACGCTGAATTCGTTTTTGAGCTTTATTTTTTCGCCGGAAAAGTAGTTCCGGAATTCCGCCGGACTAGAAAATTGGCAGAAGTAAGGGAGGAAGTTTCTATCGGTTTCTTCCGAATAAATATGACTTGTATGGGTAAACACACATGCTGAATCCATATCTGAACTTGGTTTTCTCGGATGATTAGCTATTTGGCCTTAACCTGTTTCTAAATTTTAATAGTAATAATGTCCAAGGAGTCTGGTGAAGACTGGATCTGACGAAGACGAGATTGAATTGTCTCGATCAAATATTGAATTTTTGGGATCCCATCAAAACCTTTGGTCTTCTTTTTAGAGATTGACACTGATATGCTAGCCGATGCACTTTTTCGACTGTTAGCTGAGAGGATTCATGCTTACAACTTGTTCCAGTGAGAAGGCAGGTGGAATGCAAGCTTACTGTTGATTTCTTTTCAGGTGCTGGATCTCGTCGCTTTCACCGTCCTCAACAGCCATTTTATCCAGGTTCTCCAGCAGCTCCACCTCCACCGCACATTAGTTCTTCAAGTAGAGAGGACGTGTATGACAGAGAGAAAGCCACAGTATTTGCAGCACCTGAATGGAGTGAGAGACCTCAAAGAAGAATTGAAAAGTGGGAAGAAAGTGGGTCTGACTTTCGAGAAGGTAATGCACCATCCGGGGGGATGTTGTACCAAAGAGAAAGAGGATCATATACAAGTCCAACTAGGCAAGTATCCCCGCAAAGAGACATTCTGGACGGAAAGGAACAAAAGCGTGTAGCTAGGACATATGACAAGTATGAGCTCCTCGATGCCGCCAGCTCTCATTCAGACTATACTCACAGAAATTCTCATGAGGAAGATTTGGTTGATGTTTTGGGACAAACCGGCAATTCAAGCAGGTTATCGACCTATGAGGAACCACCATCATGGCGCCCGAGCGCAGTGCAAAGTTTCCCTGAAAGGGAGGCACATTCGCTCTCACAGAATAGGCGGGTCGGTGGACCCGAGAGCTATATTCCCCAAGTCCGGCTGGAAAGGAGAGGTCCGAGAAAACCTTTTGATGATCCAAGTGAGCAGTCAGCCAGTTATGGCCACGACTTGGAGCTCAATGCTCGAGAATTACTTCTTGTTAAGAAGGATATACAGATTGTACAGCTGGAAATGAAAAATGTGAAGCAAGAAATTAGCCTTATGTCTACTTCGTTTGCTCAAGTTCAATATCAGCTGCAGGTAAGACCTGCAATTACATAATTAGCAATTTTGGTAGCCCCCGCCTGCATTGAAGATACAAAGCAGATATTTCAACAATGCTATTCTCAACATTGCTCTCTGATATTTTCATTGTTTTTGCATTCCAAGCTTTTTTTTTTCTCTTTTTTTTGTGGTTAAATTATTATTTCGTTTTTTTCTGCCTCTATTTTCTTTTCATGTTCATTTTCTTCTGCTTACAACATATAATTTGAAAGAAGACAAGCGTTACGTATTGTAAGCGGTCTATGTATGGTCTGGCTGGAGTGTCTCTTTGTTTAATAATAATTTGAAGGAACTCAACTACCTTCAACCGTAAATTGAATGAATGTGTTTGAGAAAATGGTAGACTTTGTTGAAAGAAAAATCGTTGTAGGCTTAGTAAAAGTGCCATATAAAACAGTGGCATCTAAAAATAGCTATCATCCGGCTTATTTCGTTGGAAAGTAAAACCCTAGCCCACAAATGAACAAAACCAGACACTTCAGTTTTGGATTATTTAGTGTTGTATGCCGAAAAGTCGTGCCGAAACTCATGGTACAGATGGCCCATTGTCTCAGTTCCCCAGTTCACAACTGATAGCTAGACATCACTCTAAATCACAATTGTACCGTGTTTATCAAAAGTGTGCTAACTACATTTTCATAATTTTTTAGCCCAGTTTTGTGTATTCCATCTGCAAGAAGAACGTAGGAACTCAGAAAGTTAAAACTAATCACCTGTTAGATGGTGCTCGTGTCGTTATCTAACACTGAGCAGAATTTAACAGAATACCAAATCAGCTATGTTATTTCCAATCGCATAGTTAACTCAGTTTTCAAAAAAAATTCAGTTAGCACAGTTTGAAGAACACGGTACAATACAATTGATGAAGACCTCACTCTTCGAACAGAATTGATAAAAACATAACTTATTCGACCACTTTTTACCGCGTTCTTACTGACTTAAAAGCTTTTCTGTCGTTACAGTGTTTTGGGATCCCAAATGTAAGTGTAAAAGTTGTCCGTCTGTCTCCGTCTGTCAGCACGATAACTTTCGGAGGGAATGAGATATTTGATGAAACTTAGTGTGAAGATTCTTTGGGTCAAGTGTAAGGTCAAGTTCGTAGATGGGCTCTGTAGCCCTACATTTAGGGGTAGGGGAGGGGGTTCAAATGAATGAACAAACAAAATATTTTTAAACAGCTAATGTGATAGTCCATTATGTAGTAAGAAGACATGCTGAACACCAATATTGCCAAACATTTTCCCGTCCGACAAGTAGTTCGCCCGGAATCCGGCTAATACCGGAAAGTTGGTTAAAAGTAAAAGTTTCATTTGAAGTTGATTAAATATTCGATTTAGGAGTAAGAAGACATGCTGACCACGATGGTGAAAACCATTTCCTCGCCGGACAAGTAGTTCGTCCGAAATCTGGCAAAAATCGGAAAGCTGGTTAAAAGTAAAAGTTTTATTTGAAGTTTATTAGATGTTTGATTTAGGAGTAAGAAGACATGCTGAACACGATGATGAAAACCATTTTCTCGCAGGACAAGTCGTCTGGAATCCGGCAAAAACCGGAAAGTTGGTTAAAATTAAAAGTTTTATTTGAAGTTGATTAGATGACAGATTTAGGGCTAAGGAGACGCTGAGTCTGTGTATGACAATAATTTTTCACCCGGACATATAATTCGTCCGGAATTCGGTTGAAACCGGAAATTTGTTTGTAAGTTAAAGTTTTATTTGAATTTGATTAGATGTCGTTTATAGGGATAAGGAGATACGCTGAATTCATTTCTTAGTTTTATTTTTTTGCTGGACAACTAGCTCGCTCGGAATTCGGCCGAAACCGGAAATTTGGCAGAAGTAAAGCAGGAAGTTTTGGCCAGTATCGTCAAAATAGATATGGCTGATAGAGGTATATCTGAACGTGGTTTTCTCAGATGATTAGCCTTGCGAATACTGGATATGGCGAAGACTGGATTTGGCGAAGACAAGACCCAGTTGTCTGGAACAAATATTAGATTTTTGGGATGCCATTGAAACCTTAGGTCTTGTCTCATTACATCATGCAAATCGACACTCAGAGAGTGGAATTCTTCCATTCATTACCTTGCTGGACAATCTTAAACAAAGTGTCTGTTTGTCTCTTTTTTATTCCATATTGGAGACTCAGTTTTTCCTATGATTGAATTATGTTTCCCTGGGTTTCCAGTTCCAGTAAGAACCTAGAGGGTTCCCCGGATTTCATCTTTTTTCGTGGCGACTAACCTTCTAACACTTCACTTATCCGGAGAATGTGTATTTATAAGAACTGTGGTTCATATTCAACTGCATGTTCCGAACGGGTCTTTGAAATGATTTTGATAAACTCTTGACCGTTTGTGATCATACCACTTCAATTTATTGAAATATTGAAAATAGTTATTAGAGAAGAGAAAGATTAAGGAGGAGCTTTTTCTCTCTTTTGTGCTGTTATTTTGTTTTGTGAGTTTTCTTCTTGTATGTGATACTTTTTTGTGATTTTTTGTTGCCATGGCCCTCGGGCTGCTTAGCACTTAATAAATCGATCTATCTATCAATCTATATAACAATTGCGTACAGTGTATTTTTCTTTCCTAGACTCTGACGAACCAGTTGCAAGAATTGTTTGCGCTGCAGGAAGAACTACCAAAGATTCAGTTACTACAGCAAAGTAAGTCTTCTATAATTTTTTATTTCCTTCAGACTGCTAGATTTATACCGGTGGCATCTTGATTTGGATTTGCCCACCCCCTTGAACAGGCTACTGTTTCTGGGGTGTTCTGTATGCAGATTTTTGTTGTTGATGAATTGAATTTAATTTTGTTTGTAACCCGTCTAGGTAGAGACGGAGTATGGTAAAAAATGAAAAAAGAAAGAAACACAACAACAATAACCAAAATAATTAAAAGTCATTAAACCGAAACTTCATGGAGCTCCATGGATGACTACAATTTTGTTCATTCTGTTGGTGGACGGATCAATTATACGGAACTTTTCAATGAGGTGGCTGTTCATTGTCCAAGGGGGGAGGCATTGCAGATATTTGGCAAAATGAATGAAAATTTGACGAATTTGACGAAGATTTTCCTCTAATAAGAATAAAACTCCGAAGAATAAACTCCTCTCTCTCCCAAGGAAGACGGCTGTAGAATCCCTATGAGCAGCTAAATTATTTCTTGGCTTTAGACACAGTGTAACCTCTCTGTAAACTCTAGTCCTCGTCCAGTGACTCTATGAGAGGGATTCGGACGTTTTGCTCATTGCATTGTCATCTGTTTATGTAAAATAACCTCGACTCTCGGTGGAGAGGAACAATCAACCTGAGACTGATTCGGGTTATCGTTACAAGATTGTCCAGAGGCTTCCGGGGATAAGCGAAAACCTCATAGAAAAGCTATTTTTGGGATCCCAAAACGTTAACCTAAACCTATAACTTCGTAAAGTTTCTCCGTCTATCTGCCTGTCCGTCTCTTAGCGCGATAGCTGTCGAAGGGATTGAGATATTTTGTTTAAACTTGTTTGGGGATTCTATAATAAGTGTCGCGCACACTCAGGATAAAACACTGGGTTTCCGTGACAGATGACCGTGAGCTTGAAGCCCAGTTTCACAGAATTTTAAAAGAGACATATGAACGAGCTAGAACGAGCTGTAATTCGGATTGCTTGCAAATGCAATCCGATCTGGTGGTCGTATAAGTTTGGATCTGGTGGTCTGTACTTTTTTCGGGATCCCAAAACGTAAGTGACGGGATACCTATGATTTCGTAAAAGTTGTTTCGTCTATCCGTCCGTCCGTTTGTCCGTCTGTTAGCACGAAACTCTCAAAGGGGTTGAGATATTTATTCAAACTTGGCATCAGGACTCTTTGGGTCAACCTACAGGTCAAGTTCGTAGATGAGCCCTGTAGGCCCATACTTAGGGGTGGGGAAGGGGTTTCAAATTAAGGGACGAAGAAAAATGTTTAAAAGTCAACGAAATAGTCCATCTAGTGGCAAAGAGACACACTGAATCCATATCTGACACTTATTATCTCGCCCGACCATTAGTTGATCCGGAATCCGGCCAAAACCGGAAAATTTTGAAAAAGTAAAATATTTTATTTACATTTGATTAATGTCCAGTTCAAGGGTAAGAAGACATGCTGAATCCGTATACTATCTCTTTCTTCCCAGACAAGTAGTACGCCCGGAATCCGGCCAAAACGGTAAAATTTGTTAAAAATAAAAGTTTTATTTGAAGTTGATTAAGTATTTGGTTTTCTGGTATGAAGACATGCTAGATCCGCATATGGCAATCATTTTCTACCTAGACACATAGTCCGCCCGGAATCCGGCCGAAAGCGGAAAATCTTAAAAAGTTTTATCTGAAGTTTATTAGAGATTCGATTTAGTGGTAAGGAAGCATGCTGAATCCGTATATGAGAATTATTTTCTCGCCTTACAAATAGTTCGCCCGGAATCCGGCCAAAACCTGAAAAGTTTTAAAAGTTACAGTTTATCTGAAGTTGATTAGAGGTTCGATATAGGGGCAAGCAGGGGCGTCGCTAGCCAAAACTCGAGGGGGGGGGGTGGCAGGGCGCCTGCTGGTGCCCTGCCGCCCGCTTCAACTTTTCGTCTCGTATGTGATAATAAAACTCGTGATAACTGCTAGCGTTGAAGACTGAAGATTAGAAGCCTAGTTGTATCTCCTAGCTCAGAAGTGGTTTGAAGGGCTTGGGCGTGGGAGGTGAGTATCTTAAATATACGACTGGCAGGGCCCAAGAGTCATACCAGTTAGAAAAAATAGCCAAGAAACACAGCACTACATCCGCAAAACTGTATATCAGACAGAACGAGAATAAGCGCCACCGGCAAAATTTTTGAAGTAGGCCCTGACTTTTCTGGGGCAAAACGCTACTACCCCGCAACAACATCTATATAGCTTTTAATGCGGCCCAAGCCCCAAAATTCCAAGCCTAAAATCCAAATGAAATGACGCGACTTTCCAATAAATAGAGCCTACTATGTAAGGCGCCGCAGGCAAATTCTGTGGAATACTGTATGATCAGACTGCCTTTTCGGATCCCAAATGAAGGTAAGGGCCACTTAGCAGGATCTGCCCATCTGTCTTTGTTCACGACGATTCCAAAAAAATGTGAGACATTTAGCTGGAAGTTGGATAATAAGTTTCGGTTCGAGCTTTTCCAAAAAAGAAGCAATGATAATCCAGAAAAAAAAAACTTAAATGGAGTTGACTTGTTCTGAATTTAGAGTTCAAACACAAAATAGAAATCAAATGGCGTGTTGCAATAATCAGACTCGTCATTTAATCTTCTCTCATTGCTCACTAAGCCGATTTATTTTTTAACGTCGGACTGGAGAAAAATTCTTATTATCAAATGCTTTTCTACTAAAATACAAAGGATCTTTACATGAAACTAAAAAATTATTGGAAAGGTACGCCACAAGCAAAATCAGCCTGATTATTACTTGAATCGAGAGATACTAGTAGACAACAGATCGTGGTAAAACTTATTTTAAACTGTGTGCTGCTGGGCGAAATTCAAGATATGTCTTCTGTCGGTCATGGAAGCTTGGATCTAACAATCATACTTCTCATTCTGACAAAATATGATGCGAGCACCCGTTTTAGCTACCGTTTTAGCTTTTTTCTTTCTTCGAGGAGGCGTGGTACCACCTCCCCCCCCACATCCCCCCTTAGCGACGCCCCTGGGGTAAGTACATATGCTGAATTCGTTTTGAGCTTTAGTTTTTTGCCCGACAAGTACTACATCCGGAACTCGGCAGAAACCGGATATTTGGCAGAAGTAAGGCAGGAAGTTTCGATCAGTTTCTTCAAAGTAGATATGAGGTTATGACGTATAGGGGTAAACGCACATGCTGATTCCATACCTGAACTTGGTTTCTCAGGTGATTAGCCATTGGCATTAATCTGTTTCTAAATCTTAATAGTACAAATGTTAATATGTAAAAATAAAAGAATTACATTACAAGACGCAATTGTCTGGTGGGATCCCACCGAAACCTTTGGTCTTGTTTAAATGATATTACCTTATGGATCTGAGTAGTTATATAAACCGGCTCCCACTCGACCCTCCCCCCAATTTCAAAACCCCATTTTAACATCAATTTCTTAAATTTTAACATCCTTTTTACCAAATTATCCCCCTTTTTAAGAACATTTTTATTTTCTTACTTCCAAAATAACGGATACAAGAAATGAGAAATATTACCCTTTACTACATATAAAATACTATAATATACACTACTTCTTTTTTATTCAAATATTACTGAGTAAACAGTTCTAAATCCACATATGTTTCTTTGTTCTTGTTTTCGCGTACAATAGGTTGCAAAACTAGATTTTTCTTTAAAAGTAATTCTTTAGCAATGGCATTATATTTCTGTGTTATAAACAAATCACATGGTTTGTCATTATGATTAATGACTACAACCAACTTATCACCATATTTTGTCTTAGCAATTCTCATTTTAACGATAGTATATTTCAGTCCTAGAACTAGTTCTTCTTTCCTGATTGTGTCATTGTATTTATTCATTCTGATTGTATTCAAGACTTCCTTTGTGGACTCCATTTATTAGTGGATGATTTTATTAAATAAAAATCCAGGCTCACAAACTCACATACATATTTTTATTGATAATATCTAATGTAGCTTTTCTTTCATAATATATAACACAGTAAACATTATATGGTACGGGTTGATTATCTTTCAACGTTAAACTTATTTCAATATCAGCAGTTGTTCCATTATAAATATTTGACTCGTGTTTAGAAACATCGAAACAGAATAGTGCGTATACTTCTTTAAATTCTTCTATACTAACAACACTACCAGTATCAAATGCTAATTGTTTATAACCCAAATGTATGAACCTATTGTAAAGATTTGAGTATTTACATTTATCATCGCTAAAATCACATTTAAGTGGTTCTTCAGGATATTTATCCCCATTAATTCTAAGTTCTATGTCTGTTAAATTCGTATGATCAAACACCATATTATTCATTAATTGATTGTTATGCTTTTCATTTTTCTGTAGCATCACTACTACTTTTGTTGGATTGTTTCTCTCAGAAATAACTTTCCAAGTGTGCTCCTTATTCTGACTAACATCACTTTTATAACTATTACATGCTTTCCACATCAGATTATGCTTTTTATCCTTAGCAAGACCCTTTTCTAAGTTACTCATCATTTCAATACTAGGAGCTACAATAGGGATCTTCTAGGATAAATACTCGATGACTACTTTGAAATTAGTATTTCCATTTCTTATAATCATGTTGTTATCATCATTTCTTCTTAGAAATATTTTATGCAATGCACCTCTGAAGAATTGTTTGTTTCCTTTCAAAAATCCAAACAATTCTGATAATGGTAAATACATATTTACTAATTTACTGCTCTTTGTTCTGTTATATCTTTTTTCAAATCCTTTATTATAATTATCATTATTGGTCAACCTGACTGTTCCAGCCCCTGCAGTAAACGAAGCAATTACAGGATTGATTTCTTTCCCTTGATTATAATCTTTATACCAGAAATCACTTGGATAAAACCAAGAATCTAATTTCTTTGTTATGAATTCAAACTCTGATTTATTAGATACATTCACATCTGTTTCTCGAATTTCTTTAAATTCATATTTAACCACTGTATCATCCACAAGCGGTTCATCAAAAATGTTCCATTGCGGACTGATAACTTTATTTACTGCCGTTTATATAAGAAAGAAATTATTAAATAAAACTTATTTCAGAATCTTTAATCCATTTCCAGTCATTAACGTTTTGATCAAGTCCTGACTTCTTTGATTTAAAATCCTTTTATTTGTACCGATAAGATCCTTCATCGATTTTTTGTTTCCAATTACATCAATGAGTTCCTTCTTATTTACATTGATCAGATCTTTCCCATATTCTATTGCTCTGTTTTTCAACAACTCAAATCTCGGTTTAATAATATTATTATACATTGACATAGCCCCATCTTTTATTTGTTTTGCTGACGTTTGAAATAACTGGGAATTAACAATGTTTTTGAATACACTACCGATTCCACTTCCATACTGCCTTTTATAAAGTAATCGCTTATTATTAATCAACATTTATAGGTAAATAATTTTATTTCACTAATCCTTTAAGCTTTTCTTAAATGCAGCACGTATCCAACGTTATCACCATTCAAATCGATAGGTCTTCCCAACTGATCAGTAATTGTCATTCTCAAGGAGTAAATAAAGTATTTCGTTTGATAGGAAGATAAATGAGTTGTCTAGGATTCTCAACAATTTGACAACCCGGTTCTGTATTCGGAACAAATGTCCAAATGACATCTGATTTACTTTTGTTTACGATAGAACTGTTTACGAGAGAGCAGTGAATTTGAATTTTATCAACGCTTCTAGTTATATTCGGAAGCTTTGTACCTTCATTGATTTTCTTAGATATCTCACTATCCTTATCAAATCCTAAAATCTGACACAAGTCACTATTAAATCTAAACACATATTTTTCTTGTAATAGTATGACAAATCTCATAGATGCTGGATTGGATGAAATTACAATAGGACATTTATCTTTTGGGGTATCAAAATACTGACACAAAAAATAATTCAAACAATCATTGTTATAAATCCCATTAGGAATAGTAACATTCATCCATCCCCCCTCTTCATCTTTCCTGTATTGAAATTATATCACTTATATTTATCACTTATATTATGCCATGAGTACCACAAAGTCCACTGATTCAGACCTATTTCATAATCACAATTACGGTTCAATTCGATTGGTTGACTAAATGTTATATCAATGATACTTTCATTACCTTCAATGTTTAACAACACCATTTATTAGAACTATTTTTTATATATTGAATTGTAATATCTCTTCGTAAGAAATTTATTTCGCATTAACGAATCCAAAATACCAATAGCTTCATTTCTCACCTTATCAGATGTATTTCCGTTTACTCTGCTACCTATCAAAGTGTATAGTTTTGAAATCATTTCATCACAATTCATAAATATTCCAGTTCCTTGTTGTTTGATAAAGGGTCTACTAGATTGAATTTTTTTTTAATCTATCCTTATAGTCTTGTATAAATAAAATAATTTTATCATACTTATTCGAACTACTTTTACTTTTCAAACCACCATAACTTTGAGTTATAGGTGTTAATTCAGCCAAAGCATCTTCTATATTCCCTGGGTTATCAAAGTAAAAATTAGGCATCTCTAAATATTCTCCTTTATATCTTATATGATTATCTCTATATTTCACATTAAGTGCTTTTAATAAATCTTTATCAACACCTTGATTCATATCAACAACTTTTATATTTGTTGGTAAATCTGGAGATGCTTCTAAAGCGGTAGATTCTGTTGACTGCATTTCTACCTCTGAAACTGGAAGCTGATATGGTTGATTCGTTTCACCTATCTGGAGAAGCCTTGTTCTTGAACTATCATCACCTTCCTGTAGTTTATTTATGATCATTTCAGTGTTTTCTTGTAATTTTTTTATGGTATCTTTAGTGTTTTCTTTTTGTGCTATAACAACTGGAGCGTTAAATTCTGAAGCCATTTCCCGAAATCCTGCTTTCTCCATCTCATATTCTTGAACTTTTTTTCTTTGGATATCTCTGTTCTTCACTATTTCCGACAACATATCACTCAAGCGTCTTGAATCCATTTATATACAAGTAATTTTATTTCATAATAAATTTTGAAAGTTCTTTTTCATAAAACCCTCCTTGAATTAATTCCCCACTTTTGTCAGAAATTTCATAAGTAATGGGAATGGTAGGTCTAATGGTTGCTATCTGGAATACTTCATTCGTGTAATTGGGTAAATATCCTTTATCAAAAATACTCTTTTTCTTTTTTTATTCTGACTAAATCTCCTACATTGTAATTTCCTGTGATTGTGTAGTCATCTACTGGAGGAAACAAAGCATTGAAAACCTTTTTCTGATTTAACTTTTTACTAGCATCGACTGGTTTCATTTGTATTGAACGGTGGTACGAGTTATTATAATTCCTCACAAATAAAGGTAAAATATCAATCCAATTAGTAGTGCTATTGTGAGTGAAATATTTCCATAACTTTTCTTTTAGCGTTCTGTTGAATCGTTCTACAATTTGCGCTTTCAATTCGCTTTCAGATGCAAACCAGTGTATGCCGTTATTTTTCAAAAAAATTTGAACATTACTCATCACAAATTCTTTACCTTTATCAGTTTGTAGTTTCTTAGGAATTCTTTCTTTAAATATAACACTGAATGCTTTTATTATTTCAGCACCCGTTTTGTCTTTCAGAGGGATACACCAAGCATATTTACCAAAGCAATCAATAACAGTTAAAATGTAATTTGTTTTATTATTTTCTTTTTTATATTTCTGGAGGTCAACTAAATCAGCTTGCCATTGCTCATCAACATAGTGAACATACACTCGCCTCCTTTCAAAGTTATGATAGGAAGGTTTGTGTAACGTATACACATTCTCATTTTGCAACACATTTTTTATTTTATCCTTGGAAACCTTAACACCATTTTCTTTTAATTTTCTGTAAATATCATCAACACCTGAATAATGAGAATAACACGTCTTTAAAATATCTTTTTCTGTGTTGAGGTTTTTTTTAAAAATCGATTTTACATTGAACCACAGATAGTACAATTACCTTTCAGCATTGGAACAGTATTTTTGTGACACAGCCTTAAACATTGATTCAGTGTCAGTGCTCTTTTTACATTTCATACAATAAATCTCCATTTATTAGAAAAAAAATTTCTTAAACGAAAAGCTACCAACCCTTCATTTTCCGCTGGATGTAGGAAATGCAGTGAAAACCACAGTTTAATTCATCTATATTTTGAACAGCAAGATTTTCATTTTTTTCTTTGAAGTTTTTAGATATTTAACTATTTCTTTTCCTGGAGGAATACCGAAAGAATCGAAAACTTCGACATAGGGGGATTCAGGTAGATTACAATAGGCAACCCAATGTGTTCCAGGCATTCCACGTTTGTCATAGTTGATTACACCACATTCCGAATCGTTTATATGTTTGGGTAGCGTATCTATGGAGAAAACACCTCGAAACTGTGGTATACTCCCTAATGCATCCATAATATCAAAATTAGTTAGAGGTCCTACTTTACTTTTGCTTCTTTTTTGATGTCCCCGTTTTTTGGCTTCTTAGGTCTACCACGTACCCCATGACCGACAACTTTTTGCGTTCCAGGAAGTGTAAGCGCGCCGCCTGTGGTATCCTCCTTCCTAGGTCTTCCCCGTACACCATTACCCACAACTTTTTGCGTTCCAGGAAGTGTAAGCGCTCCACCTGTGTTGGTTATGTTATCCACCAATTTCTTACCAGCGAATGTACCCAAAGCAGCAGCTCCGCTTGTTAAAGCTGCCTTACCAAGGGCTACAGCTAACGGTATTAAGAATGGAAGTAATCCACCTTTTTGAATCGCTTCTCTCATCTACTTGTATGATACATCTATGTCACAACCCTTATTATTCATTTTACATGTTTCAATTTTATCAATTTGTCGTTTACTTAAAAGTAACTTGACTGGTTCTCGATCATTTTGTCTACTGTGAATAACACGTATCTGACATTTTTGCTTAGCACCAAAACATTTCTTCAGCTTTCCTTTCTGAAGCTTTGATAAATAAACTGTATACTCAAATGTTTCAACCATTTATTAGAAAATTAATTTATCATATAAATTTTATTTCTTTAGTTTAGTTTTCATGAAGTCTTCTGTTTTCTTAACAAAATCTTGATCAACAGGTTTTTGCTCTAAAAGCCTTTTTAAAATGTTTACGACTGCTCTTTCAATACCATTGATATGCAGATCTTGGTCCAAATCATTTGAACTAATATTACTGCTAATTTTTTGTTGGTTTTCGAGCTTTTTGTCAATACTTTTCCTAAGGTCAAGAAGCTTTTTGTCAATACTTTTGCTAAGGTCGCCAGTCTTCGTTTCAATACTTTTGCTAAGGGTTTGTTGATCAAGAAGCTTTTTGTCAAAATCTAAAAGATACGTTATTAACGTTCCTAAATTCACAGCCCTTTAGTTCTAAGTGCTGTGTTGTGGTCTATATATCCTTTTAAGTAAGCACTTTCAGTGAATCCTAGTATTCTGTGTACTCTTTTCAATATCAAACCTTTTTGTAAATAGAATTCTAGATTCCTGTGGTGAACTACATAGTAGGTTTTATCTAATACTGTGGTACATAGCTTACCGTTAAAGTGTTCGGGTGCTAATGGTAAATCCTTGTGTAATTCGTGTAGTTCTTTTGGATATTCTAAATCTACCTCATATATAGCACCCACATCTTGTCTCACCGACTTAATCGTAATCACCGACTTGATATGACTTTTCAGATGGTTGTAATACTCGATTGATTCGTATTCATTCCTTTCTTTCAAATCATCCGGTATGGAAATGAATTGGAAATCATTCGCTGGTAAATCTTGTGACATTGCCCACCCATATAAATTATTTTTATCCAAATACACTAAATAATTAGATGGCTTATTCTTATTATAATCACTTGTATATTTATTATTCGTTTTGCGTATCTTTTTATACATTGGGATACACCACCTCTTATTCCTTTTTCTATAAAGGTATACATGTCTTCCTTTGAGAATAACGGCAAGTCTACTTTCTAATGCTTTAGGAAAGCATCCCATGTTAGTCCAGGAGATGAGAAGTAATGAAGTGGATCCAGATCATAATTATGTATACAAACGTTCCTGAAATTCTCCACAACATCTGATAGAATTAACACATCACTTTTTAGGTACAACTTGGTATAATCAAGTAAAGTTTCACAGTTAAATTGCTTCCATATAGATACCGCTCTTTTATAATCACTTGTGTCAATACCTTTCCCCGTCAACCTAGAATAAAAGCTTTCTATTGATGGTAACTTTGTACATTTCATTTTATCGAAAATATCTACGAATTCATAGGGATACACCCCTTTTTTAATTATTTCTTTGAATTCATCGTCATTTTTGAAGCTGTTAGATGTGAATTTGAAATTCTGTCTTAGATGATTACAAGGTACTTTGCAATCACATGTTGCTAAATTTGCTGATAGTTTGTCTAAAGATGAAGCCATAAATCTAATTGAATCTATAAACCGCATCTCATATTTTATTTCCATATCCGCTTTTGTAATACTTATTGATTTTGAGAATGAGATGAAACTTTCTGCACTTTCAAAAATTCCGTTATCAGGTATCAATTCTCTAACAAATAAATGAGAATCATATTTTGATAAATTATGCATTACTACCGGGATATGCCTAGGAATCCTGTATTTCATATTACATTCAGCATGAGCAAATCCCCTATCTTCTCCTGTCATGTGGTCGTGATCAAAGTGAGGATTTTCAGTAATTTCAGTTGTACAGATGTGACAAGTCTTATTCATTAGATTTTTCCATTTTTCGGTAATTTCTGCATTGGTATAAGTATGATTTCTTTGTCTGCTTTCATATTTGTTTGCAATTTCTGTGGATACTTTTGTAACGGTTTTAACAAAATGTTCTGCAGCGTCTTCACCGAAATAATCGTAGTATTTGTTCTGGTTTGTATCAAAGGAACAGCATACCTGAAATCCGTAAGCAAATGGTTTCTGTTTGGCCACTTTTATTGTTTTCTTTCCGTTTACCTGATTGTATTCTTCGTTATAAGACTCAAAGTCTGCTATTATGCAATAAGGTACTTTCATTTGTTTTGCAATATTTTTATATTGTATACTTGAACCTTCAGGAGGCATTATTATATCAGGATCTTCGCAATTATTTTTACTTTCATGTTTTTCAAAGTGTTCTTCTTTTGTAAAATGCCTTCCGCAAAAAGTGCATAGGTATGTCTTTGTTTTATTTTTAGAGATTTGACTACCAAGTAATCTGCTCAGATCCTTTACCAGTACATAATGATTATCGAAATATAATAAATTAATAACATGTTTAGCTGTTTTGCCATTGATTGTACTTTTTAGTATATGACTTCTGATAATTTTCTCTTTTTCAATTTGAAATAAACAAATCTTAATGTTATATCTATTTTCAAATTTGTGTATATCTTTAGTATCCATTGGGAAGTTGGTAACCCCTTCGAAATCAAATTCGTTCTCATATTGTTTATATTTTGAAATTCTTTCCGGATGATCCTTAGCTGGATGTAGATTTGCTAAGATAGACCAAAGGAAACATTTCTGGTCGTTATTTTCAATATTCAAGCAAGCTCTTTTATTTTTTACGAAATCTGGCAGTATTTTAAACGTTCCTCCCATGTAAGATTCTATTCGTGTCATCCTATAATCAATTCCTTCATACCGACTAAATTGTAGCCCAGATCGAGGGGTATTACTTAAAGAACTAAGTCTCTTGTTATTATCATTCAAATGATTATGAGTAAGAATGCTATTTTTATTTAAAATCCAAGAAGTACTGTTGTAATACACTACTACTTCTTCAACATTCTCCTGTCGATGGAAAATAACACGAGTTACAAACTGAACTCTATACTGATTCATTCTTCGTCTCAAATCTGCGAAAACAAAAGCAATAAGAGTATGTTCATCTCTTCCATTGCTTTCAACTGATACGTTTACAGTGTACAAATTCTCATTTTCCCTAGAGATAGTAGGTTGTTGTTCTTCTTCAGTTCTAAATAAATGATCAGGAATTAATTTTTCTTCTTTGATTTTTTTCTTATTTATGAAGAGAGTTGATAAACCAATTGGTTTCTGTCTACTGTTATCACGTCTTTCTGTTTGATCTCTTATGATATCTCTATTTTTCTGTACGGAATCTTTATGTTGCCAACTCTTTTTAGTACTTCTTCTCGGTTTCCGCGAGTTGATAGGTTCTTGTTTTTCAGAAATTTCTTTAATTCACTTGTCTCTTTTTCTTTGTTATCATTGTATTCTTGTTTTAGTTTTGTAATGGTGATATTATTTTCTTTTATCTCATCTTCCAGAATGATTCGTAATTTCGGTTCTGGCTTGTAGTCTGATGGTCTGTTCTTATGGATTCTTTCGTTTCTGCGTTCAATATTAATTTTTTCTTCAGCTATTAAAATATACTTATCAAGATGGTTTATTATACTATTTGTTATTTCATGTTTCTTAGCTCCATTTGTTTTTATTTTATTAATTTTCGCATAAGTCCTCAGTTCATTAATTCGGTATTGCGGTAACCTTCGTATAACCGCTTTGTTGTTTGATATAACCTTTTTACAAAGCTGAATAACCTCTGCAGTATTCATCATTTAATAGGGGAACATTTTTATTAATGAATTTCTCCCGTCTGCCTTATCTTAGTCGTAAAGAAAAGCACTGGTTTCAGTATGCGTTTCACAGAGCAAGCGCTGTCTAGATTCTCTCCAATCAGTCAAGAAAGTATCAGTAGAGTTCCGTAGATAGCAGATGTGTTTTGCGTTTCACAGAGCAAGCGCTGTCTAGATTCTCTCTGATCAGTCAAGAAAGATTCCGTACAGTTTAGCAGGTGGCGGATGTGTTCCGAATCGCGAACCTTTCATTCAATCAAATAATTTCTGAAAGAATTTTATTATATAATAAATGGAAGAATTAGAAAAGAAAATGTATGTTTACCGTCGCAGTTACAAGTACTACAATCGTATAAGTAATAGCTTACTTGTATCCAAATTCCTCTTTTCGGCAGCAGGAATGTCTGCGTTTCTAGTGCTACTGTTAGCTTCTTTAAGTTTGGGTGCTGTTATCATCGAAATAATTGAAAAGCAGTTAAGCATTGCTGATAGAAAAGCAGAATTTAGGACAAATTACAATTTTTATACTGAGTTGTTGTCAATGCTAAAATGCGGACAATTAACAATTGAGGAGGTAATTCAGAGAGAAACAGAGATGCGTAAAACCTTTCGATTTTTTCCTCGCGAAAAATACATGAAACAAGTCCGTCTGAATGGCTATAAATATTGTAATAAATCTATAAAAAGTCAAGAGAAATTACCAAACATATAGTCTATTGCTATACTGAATATTGTTTCCTAACTGTCAAACAGATCTTTATTTCATACGCGCATTAATGAGCTGCGTCATTCAAATTTCTCGCCGTCAATTTGTGATGTAATTACAGTCTCCGGCGTGACTAACACAATCTCATCTTAACTCGGAAACTTTTGCGTATTGAACAAGGACCCTTGGCGTAATGGTTCAACGCTTGGCCGAGCGTTGACTCATCGCCATTCAGACCTTCGAATCCCACTGACCGCAGTTTCTGTTTGTCGATAGTGGGATGGTAATAAAAACTTGCGGGTTCCCCGTTCAGGGCCCCCCAGACTAAGGCCACATCACCACAAACACTACACCAATCGGGGTGTACCAACATCACACCTCTTAATTTTCAAAGTCTGGGGGTGTGGGGTTTTGCAAAAATATTTTATAAAGTTCAAAATCGGTAATCATCATATCATCATGCATACTCAGTACTGCGTTTGTATCTATCGCACTTATGTGATAAACGTGGTTGGTTTCTATTACCAGATGTTTCAAAGCGATTGGGATTTTTATTTAATAAAATCATCCCCTAATAAATGGAGTCCACAAAGGAAGTCTTGAATACAATCAGAATGAATAAATACAATGAGACAATCAGGAAAGAAGAACTAGTGTTAGGTTTGAAATATACTATTGTTAAAATGAGAATTGCTAAGACAAAATATGGTGATAAGTTGGTTGTAGTTATTAATCATAATGACAAACCATGTGATTTGTTTATAACACAGAAATATAATGCCATTGCTAACGAATTACTTTTAAAGAAAAATCTAGTTTTGCAACCGATTGTACGCGAAAACAAGAACAAAGAAACATATGTAGATTTAGAACTGTTTACTCAGTAATATTTGAATAAAAAAGAAGTAGTGTATGTTGTAGTATTTTATATGTAGTAAAGGGTAATATTCTCATTTCTTGTATCGTTTATTTTGGAAGTAAGAAAATAAAAATGTTCTTAAAAAGGGGGGTAATTTGGTAAAAAGGATGTTAAAATTTAAGAAATTGATGTTAAAATGGGGTTTTGAAATTGGGGGGAGGGTGGAGTGGGAGCCGGTTTATATAACTACTGATCTGGTTTAAGGGTCTATTAGCATGATATTAAATGTTTACTGGTTTGGCAAAGACCGGACATCTGCTAGACCCGAATGTCTGCATTAGAAAGATCGGCAAATATCCTTCTTTGGGATTCCATCGAAACTTTTGTTCTTGTTACCAGTCCCAGAGATATTTGTTATTATTTATTTGCACCCTGTTCCTAGATAGCTTAATCTCGTTCCCTGCGTGATTGGGAGCTTTTCCGACTTTCCTATCTTTTTCCCCTTACTTTCCTAAGTTGCCACGACAATCTTACCGGATTTCGCCACTGATTCCGTTGACAAATCAAGCTCCTTGGTGACGGTTTGGTCGCGGAGCCCACACTCTTCATAGTTCGTATGTCAGCGTCTTACTACTAGGGACGCAGAGAGATCAGAGGTGTGGAAACTAGAGTGGGTTCCGCTGTCAATCATGAGGCTGTCGTAGCCGGGTGTTGACTAAACTTCAGCCGATTATCTACGAGTCGTGACGTCACACACCAAATCTATATAGAACGATTTATAAGCGCAAACGCGTCCGGCGCCTCGCTGGCCGCTCTGCTCTCTCTCTCTCTATATATGGATACCAATATGTATTCTGCAGCATTAGTTTAATCGAATTTCGCTATTTCTTTCATGACGTCACGAAAACGTCGCGGGCCGCAGACAATCGGCTAAAGATTAGTCAATACACGTAGCCGTGCTCGTCCTTACCCGGCGTCCTCTCATTGGCTGAAAATCGCGAAAATGGGCGCTTATGACATCTTTTGGTGGATTCCGACAACTTATGATTGCAAGTGGGGACCCAATTAGGCTAGTATTTATATTCATTAGAACAAACTTGTTTTGATTCTGCAAGACCTTGTAGGTTTAAACCTCAGTTTTGGAAAGCGGAGAATATGAAATAAAATTAAAACAAAATGAAAAATGAATACAGAACACATGCGAAAACACTTTTTTAACCTTTGGCCAGGAGTTTTCATTTGTCTTATCTGTATTTACAGAGTAAATACAGTACATTTGTTCGGAATTTACAGCAAACAAAGTAGGCTAGTTTTCACGTCAAGAGACGTACTGCAATCCTAAGAAGTAAAAAAAAAAATGAACAGCTCAGCTGAAGCTACCGTAAATGGTAAAGAACGAAAGCTAAATAAATGCCACATAAATTACCGAACTCAGTAACTGGGTTGAAGCAAATAATGAATTCGTTGTATACCGAAAAACTAACTAAAAAAAAATAAGGAACTGATCGAGAGCGGTATTAAAACCGAATTTCGTAATGGAATAAAACTCTTGTTAGAACCCCCAAAACAACCGAATTCGGTAAGTCTAGTAATAGAAAAGGACTAAAGAAAAATCCGGCGAATCACCGTATTCGGTAACGAATCAGAACCAAATGAATCTCGCCGAATTTAGACTGACTGAACGCGACCGAATTACTGAATTTGGTAGAGAACGAGACCAAAAATCACCGAATTTACGCAGGGACTGACCGAATGCGGCGAAATCGATGTGGACTGAAAGAAAAATGGATGAATTATCGTATTCGGTCACAAATCAGAACCAAATGAATCTGATTAATTACCGAATTATGAAATGGACTGACCGAATGCGACCGAATTACCCTATTCTGTAAACTATGAGACCAAATAAACAGGTTAAATCACGGAATTTACACAAGAACAGACCGAATGCGGCGAAATCGATGCGGACTGAAAAAAAATTGGATGAATTATTGGATTCGGTCCCGAATCAGAACCAAACGAATCTGATTAATGACCGAATTATGAAATGGACTGACCGAATGGGATATAACAGATATCGACTAGAGAAAAGTCCGGTGAATTACCGAATTCGGTAACCAATGAGACCAAATAAACAGGTTAAATCACCGAATTTACGAAGGGACGGACCGAATGCGGTGAAATGGATGCGGAGTGAACAAAAATTGGATGAATTAGCAAATTCGATAAAGAAGGGGGAACCAATAAACACGTTAAATCACCCAGATTTCAAAATGCGGGGACACACCGCGAAGCAGCCGCGATGCCCGTTTTGACCGAATTTTTCGCCTTCGACGTCATGAGCTGAAAGATAAAAATGCTCCTTTGGCCGGATTTTATTATTATTGTTCATTTGATTCCTTCAAAACTGAAGACTGATGTATAAAAATTAAACAGCAATATGTCAGTCAAGCTCGAACACACTTAAATAAATATAAACAGCTGACGTTGCGTAAAAAACAAATAGCCTACTAGACCTACAACCAAATTCAAAAGGAAAACAAAATTTAAAAATATACTACAGTACTACAAATATACTATAATACTACATATACTACAATATACCACTTTAAATATTTACTTTTCTCCGCATCACGATCTTGTCCGTATGTTTAAAGTGCAATCTGTTCGAAGTGTAAATTTGTATTCTAATTTAAGTTGTGTTCTTTCTTTTTTCTATGTAGCCTACTCCACTGTTTCTATTTTATGGAAGTGGGTAAATAAAAAGGTTCTTTCATTCCATTTAGAGACATTTTTTGGGATCCTAAAACGCTATGTGGAGGGATACCTATGACTGGCTATGACATCGCAAAAGTTGTCCGATTGTCTGTCCGTCTGCCCGTCCGTCTGTCAGCACGATAACTCTCGAAGGGAATGAGATGGTGTGGAGATTCTCTTTATCATACGGACGGATTTTCTCATTTTTTACACGGACCTATAGTTCGCCCGGAATTAGATGTTCGATAAAGGGGTAAGGAAATACGCTGAATTCATTTTCGAGCTTTATTTTTCGGCCGGACGAGCAGTTCGCCAGGAATTCGGTCGAAACCGGAAATTCGGCAGAAGTAAGGCAGGAAGTTTCAATCGGTTTCGTCAAAATGGATATGACTTGTAGGAGTTAAACACACATGCAATGCTGAACCCATATCTGAACTTGGTTCTCTGGTTTTCTCAGATGATTCGCTGTTTGACCTTTTCCTGTTTCTAAATTTAATTGTAAAAATGTTCAAGGAGTCTGGCAAAGACTGGATCTGGCGAAGGCAAGACCCAATTGTCTGTATCAGATTTACATTTTTGGGATCCCATCGAAACTTTTGGTCTTGTTTTATTCGCAGTCAGCTTGGGCTAAAGGAATAGTTATTCACGAAGGCTGAGCTTAGTTGTAGAAAAAAACATGAGAAGGTTAGCTTTGGCTATTAGCAAATGCATGAAAAACAAGACCAAAGGTTTCGATGGGATCCCAAAATTCAGTATTTGATCCAGACAATTGGGTATTGTCTTCGCCAGATCGAATCTCAGTCTTCGCCGAACTCCTTGAACATTTTACTGTTAAAATTTTTGAAACAGATCAAGGCCAAACAGCTAATCATCCGAGAAAACCAAGTTCTGATATGGATTCAGTATGTTTGTTTATCCCGATTCTGACGAAACCGATCGAAACTCTCTGCCTTACTTCTGCTAATTTTCCGGTTTTGGCGGAATTCCGGAACTTCTTATCCGTTGAAAAAAAAAAGCTCAACAAGAGCTACGAGCTCATATGGCACGATGTTCGGATCATACTAACGACTATTCTCAAGTTGGTTTGTTCGAGACCTTGATATGCGAACCAAACTTCATCGTCCTAATACATCATGAAGTACCGAATACGCAGGATCACCAGAATTCCGGACCCTCCCCTTCCCCCAAACTTCCTCCAGAGTGCATCTGATCCGGTTATGTCAATGATGTATTTAGGGCTTGTGCTTGCTCTTCCCACCAAGTTTCATCCCGATTCCTCCACTCTAAGCCTTTCCCAAGATTTCCGGCCGCTCCTTCTAACTCCCCCGAACTCGTCGGATCCGGTCCGGATTTTAACTGGGTCGTCTGAGACACGAGGTCTTTCCAAATATCTAGTTTCATTAAGATCCGATCACCCGTTCAAAAGTTAAAAACGCCTCAAGATTCCGGATTCCCTCTCCCTCCACTCCCCCATGATGCTCGGATCGGGGAATTGACTCTTTCCAACTTAATCTTTTGGGGTCCTTGATATGCGTGCCAAGTTTCATCATTCTAGCCTATGTGGAAGTGCCCGAACTAGCAAAACCCGGACCGACCGACGGACGAACAGAAATTGCGACCGTTATCTGGCACTTGGACGAGAACGTTGCCCCTATATCCAACATCTAATCAACTTCAAATAAAAATTAAACTTATAACAAATTTTCCGGTTTTAGCCGGATTCCGGGAGAACTATATGTCTGGGTACAAAATTTATTGTCATATAGGGATTCAGCATCTCTTCTTACCCATAAATCGGACTAATCAACTACAAATAAGGCCTTTGCCTTTAACTAATTTTCCGGGTTTGGCTGGATTCCGGACAAACTACCTGTCCGGGTTGAAAATTAGTTTAAGTGGCAGCATGTCTTCTTACCCCTAAATCGCAACATCAAATACAACTTTTGCTTTTAACAATGTTTCCAGTTTTGGCCGGATTCCGGCGAACTACGTGTCCGGCGAGAAAATGGTTTTCATAATCATGTTCAGCATGTCTTCTTACCCCTTAATCGATTATCTGATTAGCTGTTTACATATTGTGTTTGCCCCATAATTTGAACCTCCACCCCTAAATATAGGGCTACAGATCCCATCTACGAACTCAACCTTTCCCTTGACCCAAAGAATCCTAACACCAAGTTTCATCAAAATATCTCGTTTCCTCCGAAACTTACCATGCTCACAGACGGACGGACAGACAGACAACTTTTGCGATGTCATAGGTATCCCCCCAATTACGTTTTGGGATCCCAAAAGAACTAGGAAAGGAAACTAGAAAATATGCGGACTGGTGATGACGCGTGTTATTTAGAAGGACAAATTCGAATAGTATTCTACTTCAATAATTCACTTCTCGATACAGGAGTGTTGCATGAAGCTGCCCTTACTATGGCACCGCCCACCCCCCAATTGGCCATGGTACATGATCCTGCCACCTTGGATCATGAAGCTGCCACCCCCAGAAAAATCATGCAAATTCCAAGAAAACAGCAAATTTTGTTATTTGCAAAAGGTCAAGGAACCTCTCTGACCAAACAGCTGGCTTCTAACTTCACCATGTAGCAAAATACCATTTTCAGCAAAGTGGGCGACTTCATGATCACTTGGGTGCCTATATTCTTTTGTGTTCTCCAGCTTAGTCTTGAACAGTTACAAGTAAACTATGGTACCAGCAGAAAGCGAAGGTTCTAAGCTTCCTTTCAGGATACTCCACTGAATTTTATTTCAACCTTTACTCTTTTTCCCTAAGTCATTTCCCCAAAATAGGAGTTTAGGGTGGCAGCTTCATGCAACACTCCTGTATCCTATGATGGGTCTCCACTATCACGGTTCGCTATGCTATAATTAGCATACTACTTTCTGTTTAATCTTTTAGAACTGGAGTTCGACGGAACTCGCATGACTGAGTTAGAGAGGAGGGTTGACGTTTGGGCACAGTCGCACAAGAGTATCAGCACAAGATTCGGGCAACTTGCACAGAAAAGCAATTTAATGCAAGGGCAACTTCAGAAACAAACGCGTAAACTATCCAACCTCGAGAAGAGCAATCAGTCGAAAATCCTGCCATCAGTTTCTGGTGCAAAGAGGTCCTTAGGAGAACTCGAGACTGGAGCCCCAAAGCCTAAGAAGAAGAAGAAGAAAACCGAAGAGGAAACCGGAACCGCAACAAATGCTGTCTCCTCATTTCAAGGCAGGCCAACTCAGACGCAGAAAACCAAGGAGGGAACCAATACCGCAACAGCTGATGCTGTCTTCTCGTATCAAGTCTGTCCAAATCAGACGCTAAAGGTCTATGGAACTTTTAATGATGAGAAAGTAAGTGATACCCTATATTGGTACAGGGAGGATAGGGGGGGGGGGGGGCTGTTGAATGTCATTTGGTAGGGCAATATTAGTCAGTTAACCGAAGGGCAGTATTTAGTCAGTTAACCAAAGAGGGCTGAGATGAAAATTCTATTTACCCATCACATATTCACTTGCATATGCTTGGAGGCCCGATGAAAATTTGTTGCGTCTTTGCTGCTCTGTTCACGAATATTCGATTTCAAATAGTGGACTTTTCGTGTCGAATTTGTGGTGCCTCAGTGTACTTGTACCTGTGTTGCAGGCTTGACGAAAAAGATTTATGACAAATAACTGTTCAGGCAATGAGCTCACCTGCACCAAGCTCACCTTTGGCCGCTGAAAAGCCACGTTTGTGTTGAGATTCAAATATTCCGGTAGTAAAACTTTCCGTTGTGTGGGCGGCCGTAGATATTCTGTACATCAAACTGGAAAGTATAGTTAAAAAAGAAAAAAAATCCTTAATACAACCTGGAGACACAAATTTCATATGTTACTTTCTGAACTAACTAACGTCACCTCACTAATCTTTGCACTTGCCGCGGTCAAGAACAAATACCCCGTCTTTGGTCCCGTGCAGCGACTATCGAGTTTTCGCTTTTCCGCGGAGGTTTCCTCCAGTCTCGGTGAAACACTTCCGGGGGAGCTGCAGCCGATTCCAGAGTGCGGAAACCGCTTTGGAAATTTTGTTGATTTTCCGCAGCAGAACTAAAACTAACGAAAATACCTCCGGCGTTACTTTCCAGCTCGTGCGAATCTTCCTTTGTCGTATTCACCGTCATTACAGTTTCAGAATTCCTGCATAAATGTAATAACGCCTTTTTCCACTCCAGGCCGCCACTGATTTTGTTTTTGTCTTTAGGTTTCTTTCCACGTTCCCTTTGACAGAGTCTTCTATAAAGGATTCAAGATAACCGATTCCCAAATCGCCGTCCAACTCCACCAGTTTGCAACCGTCACCTGTACCCTCTTATTGAGCCAAGAAGGTAGCCCCACGTCTGTCATTGCTGTTTGGGTGAGAGAGAAGGCTGTGGATGCCACAAATTTGAGTGTGAACGACCATGTGAGGTGCTCTGCATTAGAGGTAGGTGCTTCCCTTAAATTATTTTTTTTTTTTCAAATTCAAATTCACTTATTTTACCTTCATATTCTTGTCGATGACAAAAATAACAGCGGAAATCGGAAACATCGGAAATCATTGGTCAAATAGGTGTACAGGATACCTTGCTATTTGCCAACCCCTAGTGAATGTAATATATGCATGCAGTTCCAACCGTTTCTTTCCAGCCTGTACACTTACAAAATGTGTGAAATTGGGCCTTGATTAGAAGCTCTAATTATTCACTACATCGCAGTATTTTTTTTCCGCTTTCGTTGAACGAAGTTGCAGCGTTGCCAGTTGAATCTCTTCTAATCACCTGCTGACCATGGCCGAATTGTTTTTGCGCCAGCTTTCGTTTCCAATTTTCTTTTGCGCCTTTCGCTGATTTGTTCGCGCTACCAGGTTAACCCGAATGGCTTGAATGTCACTATTTGCACAAGCGTTTTCTGTTACATGTATTTGCACCTTTTCAACTTTGTTTTGCGCTAGTCAACTTCAAAGAAGAAGTAGAAGTAAATGATGATATTTAATGTCAATTAATTTGGATAGAACGGATGTATTTTGATGTTCCTCACGCGATCCTTGTGATTTAATCTTTATTTGCACAAGTCGACTAGGGGTGGCGCACTGAAAGGAATCAATGCGAAGTCCGGTGTTGCCACAGCGAAACAGTTTTTCGAGCTTCTAAAGATCAGAAAATTGTTCTTAGTACTACTTGAAGTACACGGTGCAGTTTGACGGCCATTATATTGTTAAAAACTAATAAATTAATGGATGGACAGCAGTGTTCCTCGAAACTAACAACAAGCAGTGGTAACAGAACAAAATGTGTTCTTTTGAAGAAAAGCTGTTACTTCAATTTCCAACAAAGTAGAACTTCTGAGCTTCCCGTGGCAACCCTGGAGACGCTGCTCATAACTCGGCCCGCTGGCGGAGCCCAACCTAGCGATCTGATTGGCTCTGCATAAGACAAAGGAGAACCAGGGTCTATTATCCTTAGATAACTTATTACGGCACGCCCAGAGGAATAGACGAATCTGTATACGCCGTATTACACCTTATTACACATATTTGAACAATGCATTACTTTCACGGTTGAAAAGGGAAGAGATGAATACGCGACAACTTCCGTGACTCAATGCGGGTGGCGTGGTTACACTTCCGAAGTGTTTTACTGCGGTATATCTGTGTATCACACGTTTTTGGGATCCCAAAACGTAAGTGGAGAGATACCTAGGACATCAAAAAAGTTGTCCGTCCGTCCGTCTGTCTGTCCGTCCGTCTGTAAGCACGATAACTCTCGATGGGAATGATATATTTTGATGAAACTTGGTGTGAGGATTCGTTGGGTCGTCGGACCAGTCGAGTTCGTAGATGGGCTTTGTAGCCCTACATTTAGGGGTGGGGGTTCAAATTAAGGGGCAAACAAAATATTTTGAAACAGCTAATGTGATAGTCGATTATGGGGTAAGAAGACATGCTGAGCACGATGGTTAAAACTATTTTGTCATGGGACGAGTAGTTGGCCCGGAATCCGTCCAAAACCGGAAAGTTTGTTAAAAGTAAAAGTTTTATTTGAGGTTGATTAGATGTTCGATTTAGGGGTAGGAAGACATGCTGAAGACGATGGTGAAAACCATTTTCTCGACGGACAAGTAGTTCGCCCGGAATCCGGCCGAAACCGGAAAGTTTGTTAGAGTTAAAAGTTTTATTTCGAGTTGATTAGATGTTCTTTTTAGGGCAAGAAGACATGCTGAACACTTATGTGAAAACAATTTTCTACCCGGACATGTAGTTCGCCCGGAATCCGGCCAAAACCGGAAAATTGTTAAAAGTTAAAGTTTTATTTCTGGTTGATTAGATAACCGATTTAGGAGTAAGAAGAGATGCTGAATCCGTGTGTGACAATCATATTTTACCCGGACATATAGTTCGACCGGAATCCGGCTGGAGTCGGAAAATTTGTTATAAGGTAAATTTTTATATGAAGTTGATTAGATGTTCAATATTGGGGAAAGAAGATACCTTGAGTTCGTTTTTCAGCTTTCTTGAGTTCGGCTGAAACCGGGATATTGGCAGAAGCGGCAGGAAGCTTTCGTCAAAACAGATGTGACTTATAGGAGTAAACACATGCTGAATCCATATCTGAACTTGGTTTTCTCAGATTATTAGGTATTTGGCCTTAATCTGTTTCTGAATTTAATTGCGGAAATGTTCAAGGAGTCTGGCGATGACTGGATCTGGCTAAGACAAGACCCAGTTGTCTGGAGTAGATGTTGAATTTTTTGGGATCCCGTCGAAACCGTTGGTCTTGTTCGAATTCGAGCCAGAACCCGAGCCACAAAAACCTAGTTGTTCGCGGAAACACACTTGTAGGCCTCACACGTCTTATTCGACCCTGCACGGATTTTGCTGTCTTTCGGTGTTCGTGTTAACCTGGGATCACCTGTCTCGCCTTCTTTGCCCTCAGTTTTAGTCCCCTTAAGGTGTTTTTCCGCGGCATATTATCCTCACAAACATTTCCTCACGGATACAGAATTGTGTTTGAAAACTCGACCCTCAGGTTGAAACTTGCTCTATCGCCCTTTTGTCTATTCTTGCCGGTAAATACTCCTTCAGCCAAATCATGTATAAACAAGTACAGAAGTTTCTATGGGATCCAAAATGTCCCCAATAATCCATTTCCGGTCTAGCCCCGACTACGAAGTGAATACTGCGCTAGTCGAAGACTCCAAGAATGTTTTAATGCAACATTTTCTTCTTTCCGAAGCTCCTGGTTTACAGCAAAACATTTATCCAGTAAGATTACAAAGCAGTCTTCTTGTCTATGAACCGATATGAACAGTTCGACAATGACATTTATTAGAACTAACAAATTTTCCTTTTTTGCCAGGTAGCCTCCGGGGAATCCTGCCGACCTTGTAGAAAAACAAAAATAAGATCGATTTTCTGTATATCCTTATCACCAGATGGAAACTTCAAAGAACCAGTAAAGACATAACACGGTGCCTGCTTTCACTGTGGATTCCATGGGTAGTATCAACCAAGCAAGGAAACAAAGCAGATAGACCGATTCAGCTGCCAGCCTTCCCTACAGACGGACTGTACTATCATATGCTTCAAGGAAGTTAGAGGGGACTGGAAGAGCCATATGAGCTTGACAGCGGGAACCTTAGTCGATTTACCTGCTGCCTCCCTTGCAAGTTCCGTATGAGCTTACATCTTCCAGATTCATTCATATTTCTACATTCATATCTCTACATTCATCTACATTTACTCTACATTCATCTACATTCATCTACATTCACTCTACATTCATCTACATTCACTGTACATTCATCTACATTCATCTGCATTCATCTACATTCACTCGACATTCATCTACATTCACTCTACATTCACTCTACATTCGTCTACATTCACTCTACATTCATCTACATTCCCTCTACATTCATCTCTCTTTTATCTCCTAGATCCTAAACAAAGAAGAAGGGAGGGCTTGTTTTTGGTACGGTGAAACAACTAAGTGGTTCTACTTCACGGCGAAGATGGTGACAGTCGATAACATGCAGTGCAACGATTTGCACCGTGTCTCGAAAAAGTTGTGGCAAAGCGCCTGGTTCTACATGAAGGAAGAACAGGAAGGAATTAGACTTGTGTCTGTGGTCGGTAAGAAGTACTTTTTTGTAGCTATTTCTTTCTTGAAGGACCGGTCGTGTCTATAATGCTAATGCATCGTACTTCCGCAATCGCTCCACCCACTCTTAATCCGTAGACTTGATTGTATTTGACGGTGCAAAACGGATAAGTCAGCTACATTTTATTAGAGCTGTATAACATCTATAGACCTGATTTCCAAACTGTTCAGTCTAGCCCCTAATGACAACTCACTACTTGCGTTTTTTATTTGAATTCTAGATTATGTGCTGTTCTCGCCTCTGACAAAAAACACTAATTTCTGCTGATAAGTATTTAACCCCCGCCGTTTGTTGATCGGTGAGGAAGGAGTGTGGAGAACGAGAATCGAGTAGTGACTATCGAAGCAACTTTTCGATGCTGCAGGATTGCGAAGTTTTCCCCGTTCTCGATTTTGACAAAAATGTAAGAAAAGGAGAATGGGCTTCTTCTCAGTAGTAAAAAAAAAATGCAAAATAGGAGGAAATTCACTAGGAGGAGTGAGATAAAAAAAACACAACTGCTGATTCTCACATTTGCATTGTTCAGGGGTGTCACTTGGGGGGGGGGGGGACTCCCCCGACCCCCCTCACCCCGACTCCGTTATGCTTTTGTCGGGCGTCGGCAAGAAATGAAATCCTGCAAACATTTGTCGGGCAAAACACTGAAGAAATCGGATTCTGCATGCTTTAGTCGTGTCTCGGTATTCTCGTCGGCCAGGGGTGGGAGTGAGACCTATATATCCTATATATCCTATATTTTAAAACTTGTCCTATAATATAATATATTGAGTCAAAAACCCTATTTTCTCCTATATTTCAGCTTTTGCTGTTTTTTTCGTAAATTTCCAAATTAATTCTGCAAAAACTGGAAAAAGGTCGAAGTAATTAATATTTCTGCAAAAATGTTATTCTATTACGTCACTCAGTTTGACGCAGTTGTGTGTTTTTCTGGTCCTTTTCTGAGGTTTTCACGAAGTCAATCAGTAGCGTGTTCGTAGTTCCTTAATTTTCTATTTGATCTCTGTTCATGGATAAAATTTACCCATCACAGTCTCTCGTCTTGGATACTATGTTTTGCATGGCACTTGCCTTCCGGCCAAGTCCCTCGGTCGGTCGGTCGGTCGGCCAGCGCGGTGTTTGCGAGTTAGGGTACTTCCAGATATGCTAGGGCGATGGAACTTGGCAGGCCTATCAGGGACACGACCAAACTAACTTGGAAATAGTCACTTGCCCGATCCGACCATCGTGGGGGAAGGGGGAGATGGTGGAATCCGGAAAATAGGGACATTCACAACTTTCGAACGGGTGATCGGGTCGTAATGAAACTTAATATCTGGAAATATCTCGTGTCTCATTTCAAGTTCGGAATGGATCCGATGAATCTGGGGGGGGGGAGTCGGAGGGGGAACCGGAAATCGTGTGAAACTCTCAAAGTGGAGCGATCGGGATGAAACTTGGTGCGAAGAGCAAGCACACGCTCTACATTCATCACTGACAGGACTGGACCGGATTCGGGCACTGTGGGGGGAGGTGGAGGGGGGGGGGTCGGAATTCCGGCGATCCGTCGTTAATGTACTTCCAGGTGGGCTAGGACGATAAAACTTGGCAGGCATCTCAGGGACCCGACTAGATTAATTTGGAAACAGTCACTTGCCCGACCTGACTATAGTCGGGGGAGGGGGAGACGGCAGAATCCGGAAATTAGTAGGATGCGTAACTTTCGAATGGGTTATCGGATCTTAACGAAACTTGATATCTAAAGACCTCATGTCTCAGCATGCCCATTTTGAGTCCGGACCTGATCTGATGAACGGGGGGGGGAGTCGGAGGGGAGAACCAGAGACATCTTACGACGACACGCATATAGTGGAGCGATCAGGATGAAACTTGGTGGGAAGTATAGGCACAAATCCTAGGTGCATCAGTGACAGAATCGGACCGGATTCGTGTACCGAGGGGGGGGGGGAGCTATAGGGGGTGTGCTGAATTCCGATGATCGTGATTTAAGGTACTTCCAGATGTGCTAGGACGATAAAACTATGCTGGAGCATTAGAAACTTGACATCATTGGGTTAAGACATCGTCACTCTCCGATCCGACCATCCTTTAAAGAACTCATCTTAACCGCAAAGTACAAAAAACACTTTTAAGCAAAATTTACTTTTTCACGATCGCCATGAGCACATGATCCTTTTTGCCTTAAGGGTTTTGCTTAGAAATTAATTTTTAGCACCCTTAGTTCGCATCTCAAACGAAAAGTAAAAAAACAACTTTTGACCATCACTTCCATCCTCTGCCCCAGCCTAGCAAGTTTGGCGCATCTTAACGGAAAAGGGAAAAAAAAAATACTTGTGACCATCACTTCCATCTCACCCAGCCTTGCAAGTGCCATATGAGCTTCCAGCTCTTGTTGTTTTAAGGTGAGATCCTTAGCTGTTTCACCAGAATTTTCCTTTGTTATTTTGCAGAAGATGAGACATGAGATTTTTTCGTCCAAATAAGCTGTTTTTTTTATCCTGTATTGTCCTATATTTTGATGTGAAAAATCCTATATACTATATATATTTTAGCCTTAGGTCCCTCCCAGGCCTGTCGTCGGCACATCGGGTTCTTTTTTATGCATAAGGAATCCAGAAGAAATAAATTTGTTATGCTTTTGTCGGGCGTCGGTCGACACGTCGGCACATCGGGTTCTTTAAGAAATGAAATCCTGCAAACATTTGTCGGGCAAAACACTGAAGAAATCGAATTCTGCTTGCTTTTGTCGTGCCTAGGTATTCTCGTCGGCACATCGGGTTCTTTTTATGCATAAGGATTCCAGAAGAGATAAATTTGTTATGCTTTTGTCGGGCGTCGGTCGGCACATCGGGTTCTTTTTATACGCAAGAAATGAAATCCTGCAAACATTTGTCGGGCAAAACACTGAAGAAATCGAATTCTGCATGCTTTTGTCGTGCCTCGGTATTCTCGTCGGCACATCGAGTTCTTTTTAGTCATAAGGAATACAGAAGAAATAAATTTGTTATGCTTTTGTCGGGCGTCGGTCGGCTCGTCGGCACATCGGGTTCTTTTTATACGCAAGAAATGAAATGCTGCAAACATTTGTCGGGCAAAACACTGAAGAAATCGAATCCTGCATGCTCGTCGGCACATCGGGTTCTACTTACACGTAAGAAATCAAATTTTGATTTGATAATAAAATGCTCGATGGTTTCGTCGGACGTCGGTATTCTCGTCGGCAATCGGCTTCTTTTTACACGAACAAAAAAAAAAATATCAAATTCTGTACATTTTTATCGAGCGCATGCCGAAAGTTCAAGTCCCATCGGTAAATCAGTCTCTATTAACAGGTAAAAAATAAAGTTCTTTGCAGTGTTTGTGGGCAAAACACAGGAATACTGAATGCTTTTGTCGGGCGTCGGTATTCTTGTCGGCAGATCGGTTCCTTTTATACGTAAGAGATCGAATTCTGCAATCATTTGTCGGGCACAAATTTTTCCGGAAAAAACACAAATTAAAAAAAAAAATTGCCGGCGTTGCGTTCAACTTGTTCTGAGTACAGTCGCTGGAAGCTTCTCTTTTTAGCGAAAGTTGAAACGAAAAGCCGAATATGTGAATTTAAATATATGAGTTTACATCAAAGGAACGATCTCAAACGATGCATTACAGTTAGTTTTATAAAAAATTCAGCCTGCGGCGCATTTTTTACTATTTTCTATTTGTAAGAACGGTGCATCATTTAGTATTCGTTTTAGAATAGAAATTCTTGGGGTTTGAAACACGTTAAAAGCCGGAAATTCTATGGTACTATAGCTAAATTTTTCCGGAAAAGGCAGATTTAAAAAATTTCGCCTGCGGCTCTTGGTTTTTCGCTTTTTAGCGAAAGCTAAAATGAAAAGCCGAATATGTGAACTTTAATATACGAAATTATACCAGCCACTACAGTGGTCTATTCAGTAGTTGTAAAAACCAGATTCAGCAGCAATTTGAAAATTTACTTCTTAAATACTCACCAAGGGAGTTATTTCAACCTTCTGTTCTTCCCGTTACTTGTTCTTCCATCGAAATTGCTTTCCGAAATTAAGACGAACTGGTTCTACAGATTCTGATGGTCTTAGTGCAGATTTTTTTGAAAATTGAGTGTTCAGCTTTAACACAACACCTTCAGCTGCTATTTCAAATTTGTTTATGCCAGGGTTTGGTTCCGAATAGTTTCTTCTTGGGTACTATAGCATCGGTGATTAAGCGAGGGAAAGACGCGGACCTTTGCAAAAGGTATCGGCCAATTACAGTTTCTTGTAACATAAGCAAAATCCTGGAGTACGTCCTTCTTCCAGAAATAATTGAAAAATGTCGCTTTGGTTCAATGCAGTTTGGATTCCGTTCGAGCGCCAGTTGTGCGCACGTGCATCACATATTGACAAAAATGATGAAACAGGCTACCCGCGACAAGTCTGCTATACATATATGTTCCATAGAAATAGCTGGTGCTTTTGACAATATTACACACTCTCTTTTCACACTCTTATTACACACTCTTTTCTCTTATTACTTCTGGCGTGAACCTGTCTGTTGTCTATCTGTTAAAATTTTGGTATGGTCATTTTTCAGTAAGGTTCAAATGGCAAGGTAGCTTGTCAGAAATTATTCCTGTCCGAACTGGTGTTCGTTATCTCCCTACATCTTCAAATCGGCCATATCTTCTCGTCTCGATTCTTTGCATCCTGCTTACTTTTATAAAGACCATGCCTTCAGCTACATAGCCTATGCGGACGACTTGCTCTTAGTAAGCCGTAGCCGATCCACACTCACAAAAAGTGTAAGTAAGCTGTCGTCGGAACTTCTCAAAATTGGCCTTGAAGTTAACCTGTCAAAATGTGAGTACCTGCATTTCAACCCTTCGTCAAATGGTTCGAATGTATCCAATCTCTCTTGGATCGTTCATCGTCAAATCAACAGACTCTCTACGGTGGCTCGGCATAACATTCAAATCTTCATTGTCAAAATTTTGCTCTTCAGTTGTTCAAGAAGTTTCTAGATCAATCCGTACCGCCTATGGGCGCATCGTCCCCAACCAGGGGCGCTATAATCGTAAAGCTTTGGGAAATTTGTGCAGCACCTTCTGCGCTCCTTCTATACTATTTCGTTCTGGCGTCACTCATGTTCTGCGAAAGAAGGAGATTAAAAAGATGAGATCATGGTATTTTAAATATTCGAAGCACCTGCTCCACTTGTCGATATTATGTCATAACCATACATTGACGGAGAAGTTCAAAATTCAAGACGCAAGTGCTACCCTTTTGGATGTTTCCTCGTCGCTTTCAAAAATCATGGACGACAGGGCCCAACCAGCGCACGACGTCGTCCAGATTAAAAATTAAGCACGATCGTGGCTATCAGTCTTACGAGCAAGCACTGTCTGTGTTGACAATCCCGAACCTCTACAACCGAGGAACAGAACTGATACTAAACTTTGGAAGAAAAAAAATGTTGGCAAATGAGAACAATCGATCATTGCTCCCCCTGATGCTCCGAAAAATAGCAGGAAAAGACAGCAAAACAAACTAGTGCCTGTCAGAGGACGAACCTCAAGGTTCATGAACTCGTTTGTGCCCTTTTTTACAGACTTTTAACAAAGTGAATAATTAGTGTAATTTATTTATTTTATTACTGTATGACCAGCGTATTTTAGTATCTTCTAACGAAGAAAGCTACGAAGTTGGTTTATCAATAAACGATTTGATGTTGATGAAAACATATGAAATTCGGGTCTCCATGGATGTAATCACGGAAGTAGGCTGCATTGGCGTTGTAGGTACGACGGGTCAGCTAAGCGGCGCTTACTTTTGAGTAAAGTGCAGTGGAGGACAGCTGCGTAGGCAAAATATGACGCTGCCTAGTGGCTACAGTCAGGGACCGAAGTGGTGTTAAGTTGTGCCTTCCCTCCATTGCATACGGATTTTTTAGAGGAGACCTGAGCCTCGTTTTTGTTGCAATCGCGCTGCCGCATCGCTGCTGCAGCACTTCTTTGCTTTTGCCTATGTTTGTTTTTGGATTCACTTTCTTCTTGGTTGAAGCGGCAGCGCTGCAGCATCTTGCAGGGAAGCACGGACTTGGTCAATGAGCAAGTCCGTGATTCTCGAGAAGCGCTGCAGTGCAGAAACGGATGTAGGAAGAATCGGCCGAGAAGTGGACCTGCAGCATGCAACAAAAACGAGGCTCTGATTGAAATATTCAAATTAATCAATGGAAGTTATGACAATTTTGAAGTTACTGATTTAGGAAGATTCAGCCTTAAAGGACACCTGAACAATGAAGCCATACTTGAACTCACCATGTAGAATGCATTTACAGACATGGCCACGGAGAGCATTCTTCTCCTGAGCGTGACGTTTTCAAGATAGAGATGTTCGTTTCTGGAGGTTTGCACATGCAGACAACCAAGACAAAAAACGCAATTCATTCAAATCTTTACAGCGCTGGCCGGATCGTATTGGAATTTCTTCTAGATGTACGTTTGGGCTTAACTGGTTAAAAAATATTCCAGAAGAATTGTTGATTGGAGACGTTTGTTCATTTCTAAAATTGTTCGGTACTGAAATAAGGACATATGCAAAATGGAGCAAAAATCATAGCTTGGAAACACTATTTCGTGTTTGGATTGGGTTTTCTGCAGGCATTGTTAACGGAAGTCATACAGATATGGATGATACTTGGTACTCTTCATTCAGGTATCCTTTAACCGTCATCGGGGGCACGCGTACAAGCTTGCAAACTCAAGGTTCCACAAGGACGTTTTTAAATGGGGTTTTGGCCACAGAATCGTTGATCCTTTGAACAGCCTTACCAAAGATGCCGCTAATTCTGAATCGATCAACAGTTTCGAGTGCACTGTTGATGGGATTTTTAACTCTGATCAGTTCGACTACTCAAAATTTCTTAGAGTTATTTAGAGGCGAAAGCCTTTTCTCTTGCTTTGTATTATTATTACTTCTCAAATTTCTGGAAGGTTTCTTTTTATTGTGTACATAAATGGGCACCAGTGACGCACAAGCATGTTGGGGCGAAAGCGAGAAATATTCCTATTTGTATCCATATTTTAGGGACGAAACTTAAGCCTTTCGCAGCCCTCGAGAAGGCCGTCAATTTGGGTGCACAATCAATCATAGAAGTTCCATTGGGGAAACCACCAGCGCCTAAAGTTGACGTAACCGACGACATTGAAGTTGCTGGACCCCCAACTGACCGGACTCAAGCTGCGGGCGTAGTTACTCAGCCCTACATTAAGACTTCGGAACCTGAAAAATTAACGAACAGTGTAGAAGTATGTGGTACAGAGGCCTGAAAATCCCGCACAAGAGTCAGCGGAAATACAGATGGCGTTAAGTTAGCTGACGCAATGGATACAGTTGAACAACCTTTGAACGCGGCTTAGACCGGAGACATTTTATGTACAAAGGAGGGGTTGTTGTCGAGAGAAGAGAGCCCGACGGATACGACGCCACCTGATACTGCGGCAGTTCATTAAGCCACAGATTTGAATGTAGAAATAGTGTGAAGTGACAGACATGATAGCACACAGAGTGTGGAACAATGATGGAAAACTTTGCTCCGAAACCTCGATTAGAACAGATATAACTTCCCCTGGACAGGAGGAGGTGCCATCGCCAGCCCCCCCCCCCCTCCCATGGAAAAATTTGCAATTGAACGTGAATAACGCGCAGTAAACCAAGCCAGACAGTCTGATCGTGAAACCCTCTTCGGTCGGTTCCACCTCACGATTGTACATTGTTTTCGGAATCTTTTGAAGGAAACAAAGATTAAAGCTACTGAATAAGCCACTCACTTCCGATGAGACCTACATCTCACAAATATCTTCTTTTCAAAATTCTACCAGGACATAGCTTGACGGATTGGATGTTCTGCGGCTGTTCTATGACTGTATCGGAGATATCCCTGGCCGTGTATTAACTCTTTTTTTTCTCTTTTTTTCATGAGCATTCTGAAATATACAGGAATTCGAAGATTTCCAGCCAAATTTGGCGGGCATACATGTCAAGTAAATCATACTTGACATTGGGTTTGTCTCAGCCTCTCAAACTAAAGCTTGACTAACAGTCTCCTCTGTCGACGCGTTAGCTGTCGTACATTTTTCAACTCTGATCAGTACTAATATAGTTTCTTCGTGGTGCGTTAAGCCTTTTTCTGATGCTAATCGCAAAACAATGACGCGATTTGGTGCCGTATCAACGTAGACTTCGCAAGCAACCACTAAAGCTAAGTGCACACACAGTCCAGTAAGAGTCCGCACGCGAAAACGCGCATGCGAAATTCGCGTCACTATGCCCGACAGGTTTTTCAGATAAAACGAAATTCGGACCGGAAACTTGGCCCCAGATTTGAAAAATTCACTGCTTAGCCTACAGTTAGATGATGCTGATTGATTGCCTAATGTTTGCAAATTCTCTGTTCATTAAAAAATGTCTATTTTATATTGTTTATATAAAATGCAGGAGGTGTAGCTTATGTAACTTTGAAGTTTGGATAGTCCTGAGGAGTATCAGAGAAAGATGCAATTAAGGAACTGCTTTGATTTGCTTATCCGTAATCGACTTTGCTATGCATGAAGCTGATTCCTGACTAGCGGTTTCCAAAATCCATCGATTTTGGAAACTACTGACTTTTACGTTGGTAATCGAGTCATACCCATCTAGCTGGTCAAGTGCGGCTTTTCGGGAAAGCGGATCAGATATGCCGTCGGGGGAGTTGTCAACGATTATTTTCACAGCATCGCAGTATGTGCGCCTGTGGTTGCGATGGTCTGATTATCGGACCGTATCCGCATGCGATGCGTCAAAATTCCGGAGCGGAGAAGGAAATTCGCAGCGGACTGCGAAATTCGGACTGTGTGTGCACGCTACTTAACAAACCACTATTCGCAACGTGTGCATAGGGGGGGGGGGGGGGGGGGGGGGGGGGTTAGGGGAGATATTACTCAAGAGCGATGCATCGGCATAAGGGAGAACTGTTGCTGCACAGATTCGTTCTAACGGGGAAGAACATGCCAAAGTCGAGATAGCAAAAATAAGGTCTCAAGACTGTTCAGGGGATGTTTCTGAATGGTTTGTACAGTCCGCGGAACGACTGAACCGGTCGCAAACGACGCAAGGAGCGGGGCTTAGTTGTGGAAAAAGTTCTACGCGGGGAGACTAGGTTTGGCGAGAAATCAAAAGCACGAAAACAACTGTGAAATGAAAGTCGGACTGGCAACGGCGCTTGTTACTGAGGAGGAAAAATAATGGAAAGAGATTCTAGTTCTGCTTTAAGGGGCGTTTCCGCGTCGATGGCTATAGGGCTGAACGGGTAATCCAGTCCACGCGAAAATTAGACAATCTATCAGGCGTTGGAACGGCTGAGGAAGATGAGTTCTGTCCACGCGAAAATGCCCATTCAGCTGGATGGGAGCACCCGAGTCCACATTTATTCTGTCATCAAATTGTGCAGGCCTTTTTCCTATCCACGTTCAGCTCAACGCTGTCCCCGGAGCGGTGTTGAACGGGAGGCGTCTATCGAGCTGGATGGCCCGTTCACCTGTTCATCCGTACACACGAAATGACAAAAAGATCGAGGGCATGCACGCGAAAATGTCCGTCGAGGTCGGCAGGACGAGAGCCATCTCACAAAAACGTCCCCTAACCCAGGGTTGGTCACCAAAAGTAACTTCGTACACCGTGGAAAGTAACCCAAAAGTATCTCAAAGTAACCTAATGTGACCCAAAGTAACCCAATGCAATGTAACCCAAAGTAACCCAGTGTAACCAAAAGTAGCCCTGAGTAACCCAAAGTATCCTGAAGTAACTCGTACACCCTGGTTCTTGGTGACCAATCCTGGCCCCTAACCTCAATGTACCAGTTTCGTGATAAGGTGAAGCGAAAGCTTTTTTTTTTATGTCAACCATCAGAAACTTCCAAAAGACGCGATTCTGTTACCTATATATACCACGCAACATGTCTCCAATGGGAAAACATAATGTGTAACGTATGGATCAGGGGGCGGGAACAACTTTGCCGACGGAGATGCACTGGCGTAAGCGAGGACTGTAAGTGTATAGATTCGTTCAAATCGGAAAGAACATGTTTAAATACGAAAGCTAATGAACAAAATGCCAAGATTGCGAAAAAAAATAACATCCGCGACTGTTCACAGAAGCTACTCCTGGCAGTTTAGACACTAATCCGAAATGTTGGTTGCCTTTCCACTGTGAGAGACGGAGAACACTGAATTTCCTAGGGTTCACACAATCGAGGGTCCTTGCTTACCGTAAAATATGAAGGCATGGGTTATACATCCTCTCACAGACCCATACAGGGAGCTGCATAATCTTCAGGATTTCCCTGCACCGACGAGACCTTCCTCTTAAAAACATTTAAAGGAGCTGATTCAGTACAATTTGCAATGTTCTAAACTGCCCATTTACTATTACCCCCAATTCAAACTAAAACCTCTCTAGATCTTACAGCCATCTACAGGCGACATGTTGAAATTCATAAACTGGGCGATGTGATTCCAACTGAGAGCCTATTCAGACAGAAACGATTTAAGAGCATCCAAAATGCTCGTCAAATGATAAACAAATTACTGACTACTTCTTTGTTTCAAGATTTTTCTGTATCTTGCATCACACAAACGAAACAAAAACTTCTTACATCACATTTATTAAGACCAGTCATAACTGGCTAATCCCGTGGTCGATTTACATTCCATTTCGCAAGGTTCAGCAAGAAAGCGGTGGTTTCCACCTATCCGATTTCCACTGAACCATATCATAATAAAACTTAACGCGTGAATCTAGTTTCTTTTTTGCTGACACTGCAAAACATTTCAGCACATTTTCTCATTAATTCAACTCCTTTTCGTTTAACTAAGTTTGTAATTTAACCCGGCCCAGTTTCACCACACACTCGACCTTCCAGCTCTGAAGATTATGCGTCCCAGGTTATATATATATACCACAAACACACGAGTAAACTCACAAGTCAGCAACAACATATTATGAAAAATCTTAGCTTGAAAAAAAAACACTAAATTCTAAGTGCGGAGGCAGGACAACGTTAGATCCTCGCTAGAAAAATGACTTGGTTTCGTCCGACGAATTCTATTTACAAAGCTGCAATGCCGCGCGTGAGACTTGATAAAGCCAATAACAGATAATAAACCCTCCTAAGAATGTTCAACTTCCTGAAATGATTTGAGCCAACATGACTTCACCTTCAGTACGAGGTATGGGACTTCTTGAAAACTGACCACGGTCTCTTTATACCCAGGGTTTGAAACCATGGGAATAAGCCCTATCTTCTCGAGTTGCGGCCATGCTGCTTGGAAAACTAACTGAACATTCTAGAGATGGCAAAATTAGGTATTCTTGGTAAAGCCAAGTGATGGACCCCCGCATGCGGAGGGGTCCTTAAAAGTGTATGGACCCTAAGTGACAGGGAACTGGAATTCTCACACTAAACATTGCTTGTTGGTGGTGCGATACGGATCAAACAGCTAAACCTTTGTTTTGGCCCCCTTCTGGCAGTAGCTGGAAATCTAAAGCCTACACGAGGAAATGAAGTTAACAGCAAATTAAATGTGCAATTTGATGGAACCGATTTCATCTCAATCTCAGCACTACACCCTCATTGCTAACACTTTAACACTAGGTTGCGCGCCTCTCTATGTTAGATGTCATTAAACATGGATAGAAAATTGACTGCTATCTTGTCATAAACCGATTTTTATCTGTTATTTCTCATGAAAAAATAACAAGAAGTTATTTAAGACAACATTTAAAACAAGGGTCCACATCTCGTGTTAAGTGGTGTGCAAGTTCAGATCTGTAGCTCTTTCCAGAAGAGCGCCCACTTAAACAATATTTCAGCTGGCTGATCCGTTCTGCAGCATTAAACGTGATTCGCCGTCAGCTTGAGCTGAAGGAATACTCATAAAACATTGCTTGGCTGGGGATGAAGAACGCTGCTGAAACCCCGTGGTGAGCCACGCCACACTCCTCACACTCGTGGACTACTGCATCCGGAACTTCTTTTTCTTACCAACACTACGGTCGTGTTCCACCCTACTTACAGTAGCAACTATGCATGCCGTCACAGCTTCTTGGCGTCAATGCTGGAACGCATTTTTCTGCCAGGCGCCAGTTGCACCAAAGAGATGGTAGCTACCACGCTTAAGCCGCGTTCACAAGCATGCACAGATGCCCAGGCACGTGCTCAGGCGTAGCCAGGCACCAAGTTCTAGAGACTGGAACTCCGTGCCTGGCCCAAAATCTGTGCCTGGGCATTGGTGTGAACGGTGATGCTAGGCACGTGTCTAGACATCTGTGCTTGGCCAGGCATGCTTGCGAACGGGGCTTTACTCGGCTCCCGAGCGAGGTAAGCAAATAGTTACTATTTCGAGAAGGTTGGAACGGTCAGTGCAGTAACTTCTCACGAGGTTGGAACATATAGCAACTAACAGTTACTATTGCAAGAAGGGTGGAACAGGCTCTAAATCTATTTAGTGCATCCACAAGGTCAAACACTTGTTCATAATGCAGCTTACGTACTTCCGCTTGTCAAGGGCTGAAAGCACGCCATTCAAACTGACCTGTATACTTTATAGTAGAAGTATGCTTCTTGGGCGTTATTTAACTTCCGGGTTGCAATTGCCCATTTACTGTGGAGAAGGGTGTTTTTATTTAATCATTTCGCCCAGAGCTGAATAAAGGTAGTAGCATAAGGTCACGCGCACCAGACGGCTAGATTTATCTTGCTGTCAGATGCTTGTCATCAATACAGAACAGATGTATGGTCAAGCAGCATGTGGGTGGGAGTACGAGACGGCAAACAGCATGTAGAAACGGGAAAAAAAGGTATGGTAGACGGAACTCAAGAAAATACTTCCCTGGGGAATGTTTCCAAAATAAAAAGAATTTAAGGCATTATAGGTCTTACTTAGCCGCGGATCGAGAAATTCGCCGGGTGCGACATTCACCGCATATTCTTCCGTCATCCAATTCCGGACACGCAACATTTCCGGAGAGGATCTGGCCAGTAAAATTTTCCGAGAGTTGTCATTTAGTAGACACCTAAAAGTAAACGGGAATAACCTTGCTCATCTCCCCCACGATGCTGAAGGGTAAGTGCTGCACAGTACCAGGGAACTGGGTTGAATTAGCATAAAACGAGTGACTACCACAAGTCAGGTTTGGAATCACTGAATTTGGCCACCAAAATGCACAAAACTCGACATACTTGCTCTGCGCCAACGGAGCTATTCCCAAGACGATTCCATGAAAGGGGCTTTCGCTAGGTCAGCCTGCTATTGGCTCAGCCATGGTTTTTCACTTCGGAGACTTTTACACAGCCCCGTTGCAACACTTGTCTCATGGATGGCCTTGCGATCACTGATATGCCAGATGGCGGTAACGGAGGAGCCACACCAGTCAAAGATATGCGAGTTTCGTGACGCACCTGGCGGTATCCAAACGAAGCCTTTTAGGACCAGATACTGATCTTGTATGAATCACGCTAGCACTCCGTCTTCCGCGAAAATTGTCGAGTCCTCAGGGGGACGATCGGGACGGAACTGGACACCGGCAGGTTCGCTGCGAAATCCGCTTCAAACTCTATTGGCGTAATATGAGCAGAGGTGGCTTTAGGGCAAGGCAGACCCGGCTCGTTAAGGAAGAGGGACCGGATGGTCTCTGACATTGCACATGAAATCCGGAACTGGGGAACTGCCTTCCTGGGTCTGCACTTCACAGTGGCTGCGTGTTTATCACCTGATTCACAGTCACATCTCACAGTGCACTACAGTCGGGTTACGAATCCTGCGATTGGAAAATCACTAATGGAGGAACGTATCAAGTGAAAAAACGACTATCACTTCTGTCGGTTGGATTTCTTCTTTTTCCGCTTGAAGAAACAACAACACCTGAAAAAAAGGACTTTGAGTGCAAAAAGGAAACGATATATTCTTCTTTTTCTCTGCTAAGACACATGGCTCCTGACTATGATTGCCGAAATCCTATGTCCCAGTCATCAGCAATTCTATTTCGCAACTCAGGAGATTTGGTTCCGATCACGATCGGCACGTAAGATAAATTCTCGACGTCAACATAGCCTACGTCTATTGGTTTATTTGCAGCTGATTCCGGAGAGCACTCAGTTTAGCCGGAGATTCAAAATGCTCAAATTCTGAAAGCTACCTAAAATAAGGGTTTTCGTGCAAGAAAGACAGAAAGGATATCATAGAAACAACAGACTTTTAGTCTGGCTTCTTGCCCCCAAACCAAACAAAATACTTTCTTCTCGAACCGGATCGTGAACCTCCGGAACAACCTCAAGGAGGACACTGTTGCTGCTGAATCGACAGAAGCGTTCAAATGCCGTTTGGAGGCTGAGTTGAGTGACAACCGTGGAGATTTGAATGGGATGCACCAGAATCTTCTACTAGATTGTAACCAACCACAGATGCAACAGTCATCACAAGGAGTGATTCAACTGGATCAAAAGTCCTTATTTCACTCAAGCTGTGATTTAAGGTAATTTAAGGTTTATGTCGCGTGTACCCTATCTCAACTGAAAAGTAGGCACTTACTTTGTATCGTCAGAGATTTCAACGTCTGGGTGTGCAGTAATAGGAGTGTTACTGTGACCAGCGGTCGGATCGTCACCACCCAACTCTCCGTTTGTTGAGCTCACAACCTGCAGTGAAACGTGAAATTACTCCGACAGTGATACAAAAATTCAGACGCAAATACTAGTTTTACTGCTAGAAACTTACAGCACAAGGCATAGCAGAAACTTAACAGTCCCATAACGGATGTTTTAGCCGCGCGCGGTCCTTAGCCTTGACGAGAAACACGGAATTGAATATATAAATCATAGGTTACAATTGTAAATATATCCCTTGGTGATCTTTTTTAACTGTACTGACATTTTTGTTTGTAAAAGACATTTATGGACGAATAAACCGAATTGTAATTGTAAAGGTTTTGATTTCAACTTCTGTACAAAATGGGCATAGATAGAGGGTCAAAACCGAGACACAAGGACGATTGACAAAAACCCGAAAGATAAGTAACCGGTCTCTGACCCATAAGCTTCTCGGAGACAACGAGCGAGAGCCTTGCGCAGAACACGCTTGCGACGACGCAGTACGGACCTTGTGCAGCCAAACACAACGCGACGCAAGAACCGAACCAAGCTCTGTTCTTGCGTTGCGTCCAACACGTGCGCATCACTTTTATTTTAATTCCTAAATTCCTTGGATGAAAAAGAGCAAAACAGAGCGTTCTGGAATATACTATAACCGGTTCCCTGACCGCAAAAAAATAAACGCTACGGAAATCAATTTGCGATTATGTCACAGTTCTCGCGCATGTGTAAAAGACATGCTACGCAACGAAAAGTCGCAGTGCAAACCACGCGCATCGTAGCGACGAGTCTAAGGTGAGCTTTAGGTGAAAACCGACCAAAGTATGCACCCCCCCCCCCACCTTTTGTTCAAACGTGGTTAAGGGAAACTCACCTGCACGGACCCGTGTCGGTCAGCCGGGGTCAAATTTCCACTGGCCAGTCCAGTCTTTTGGTCCGGCCAGTTTTTGCCACCAGCCTGGAAAAATTAAGCGCTTAGAAATAAAGCTAGTAAAATAATCTAGAAAGGGTTAAACTACATTCAGTTCTTACAGCTAGGGAAACAAAACAATAAGCTGAAACCCACTACAACGTCAAGAACGGGTGTTAGGAAACGACATAAGAGTTAAGGGTGGGGGGGGGGGGGGGTCATCTCCAATGCATGTGTAACTCAGGTTGGCAGCAAGAGGTTTGAGCCTTAGGCTTGTTTCCTAAAGGGTTCCGATTTCGGGACAGGACCCGAAGTGTTTTATTTTTATCAACAGCATGGAAACCATCGGTTTTTCATGTCAAAATTTGGCGACGGATTCTGTGGAAAGCCAGCTTAAGTGCTAGCTGAAAAGCTTAAGAGGATTTTGTCACTGTTTGGTATCATGATAGCCTTGTCCAACACTATCGGTCTCTTTCCCAAGACAGGTGGGGGGTTACGAGCCGCTTTCTTGGTATTGTGACGTCTAAAATTGTTGCAAAAGTAAATGTAGAAGAGAGCTGAAGACTGATTTAGGGTAGGTTTATTACAGGAAGCATATTTTTTGAAAATTATTTCTATGGCAACACATCCTGTTCCGGTGCAGAAGAACTAGCCCAATGACGTCGCAACTCAGATCCTGTGCATCCAGCTTAAAATCCCCAGCTCCATCAGCTCAATCACCTCAACGATATTCCCGAAGAAGACCGAGTACCAAATCTACAAAGACCTAGTCAACGCCATCCTGGAGAAAAAATCTACCAGTAAAGGCGATCACAGTGGTAATATGTTCTATCTAAAAGAAAGGCTAAAAGTGACAACGCTGAACCCAGTGGCTCTACATTTTTGGATTGGATTGGAGTCTAAGCAGGCTGTTTAGCCCAATCGCGGCTAGCTAAATTGCATTTTAAAACAGATTCAACGGTTTAAAACTCCTGCAGAAAAAACTATTCAGTTCCTTCTCTTCACTCCGCGATTATTTTTTATTAGCCTAAATACTTGTATAAAGTCCGAGGCAGCACTGAGCCTAAAAGAACGCGGAACGTAGCCTTCCCTTTGGCTCACAAGTCACTGAATAGAAAGACTACTACATACAAAAGTAAACTTTCGCATGCTAACCGGTTAAGGTTCGGTTAGCGCAGGTGCCGATCGCCGGATACTTCTCCCTAGGCGTGGTTGGGGGCAAATCATCCGACACTTCCCGTGCTTTTCCCTTGATTTCTCTAGGTATCCATTTGAAGCTGAGTGGACTTTTAGCTTGTCTTACGGGCAAACACCACTAATCCTCGCCCTAAACAAAACGGTTGGCACCACCGAGAATCGAACCAGCGACCCTCGGCTCAGGAGTTCGGCGCGTCAACCTACTCGGCAACGGACGGAGTACTACTACGTACAACCTTGGTACAACTGAACAGATTGGCGTTGCTACAGTGGAGAACCGTCTTCTTAATTTCCCCAGCGGAGACAAGGAATGGGCTCCACACATTTCTACAAACTCTCTGTATTACTTAGAAATGAACGAAAACTAGTTTTGTTTCTTCTAATTAGGATTAAGTGAAAGTGTAGGTAACTTATTGACTCACAACATGGATTTTTTTGCAATTTCATAACAAATGGGTGGGAGGGACACACAATTAAAGTGACACAAACAAAAACTTTTGGCAAAACAAAAAGGCCAGACTTGGTTAAAACATGGGTTATTCAAACAAGGGACCACACACTGATTCAGACCTCTAGGATAATCAAGGGTTCATCATCTTCGCTTGTGTACATAGGGTCATCCTGTTAAAGAATAAAATGTATGAGCATGCAATCTAACTTCTTCACTAAAATTAAACGGTTTCATGCACATGCGGAGACAAGACGTCACAGAAACCGAGGAGAATCAACGTCTCCTCATTCCCATTTAATATCATGGACCAACACAAATATACCGCCAAAGGTAATCTGAGGCGGGACTAGAATGTATCGATTTTACGAATCTGGCCCACGATCTTGTTATACCACTGTGTTAGTTAACCCGTCTTTCCCTTCCGAAAACACCAGCCAATTTAATAACAGCGTTTTAAATCCATCATATTTCCGGCTTTTGGGCGGATTCCGGTCAAACTACTGTCCCAATGTAAGTCAAAGAAAGTAAGTGTAAAGAAAGTGCACCTGAAAGAAACTGCACAGTTTTTCAGAAATCCTCAATTTTTTGGGCACGGAGCTCCAACGTATGGACATGTCCCAACATATGAGCATGGTGCTCATACGTTGGGTCACCGTTCTCTAGAGCAAGGGCACAGTACCCCCCCCCCCCCCAACAAAAAAAAATCTTTTTGAAAAGCAAGTCTGCATTGCAGATTTTCAATTCAACAGATTTATACGGGGGTACCGTTACCTACCTTGCTGCAGGGCATGGTCGCACATCGCAGGGGCATGCCCTGCCTTTGGAGCACCATGCCCAAATTTAGGATTTGTGTATGACTGGAACTGCATGTCTACTTAGCCCCCTACGGACGCCCTAATCATATAAGGAAGTGCATGACAACTTTTATGATTCGTAAGTGCTCGAATTACTTTTCTGATGAATCCCTAGAGACTCTCTATCAATATGAATCTGAACGTTTTTTTTTTCCATGCCTAATCCGTAAATCCCGCTTCATCCCTATGTGGGGCAACGTGGCCATCTATGAACGGACCTGGAGGATCAAAAGAGATATACATCAACATCTTAAACGGTTTGAGAAGCGGAGGACATTTATGACAGTTCAGCATCATCAAACCGATATATTTCTTTATTTATTTCCCTCAGAACTGAGGAGTACAAAATATAATCTATAAAACAGAACTATGCCTAAACTAACTGATCCATTCAATGACATATAAATACTATAAAAAATAAATATGATCTCGACAACTAAATTACAATTTTAACGTATATCCCGCACTGGACTATTGATAAGAAAATACTTTCAGGACCGAAAATGCCAGTCAGCTGCAAACAACCAGTAATGCAAAATGGATCCAGCACCGGCAGTAGAATCTATCTCGAGACATTTTCTGACGTCTTCAACGATTGGTATTAATCTTTTTATTATACTTTCACTGGCATAAGAGTTTTTCCCAAGGCTTCTTAGAAGTACCATGCCGTCACTAAACTATTTTTACTGAAACCATAGTTTCGGGATCAATGTGGGCGAGATTAAAAACCGTCATGGGATGACGTCAGTGATTCATTTTGTTTACGACCAATTAACAAGCGACATCACGGAACAGCGGTAAAAGACTGCACGCAGAAGACAGCAATTTTATAAGAAAGGTTGAAAAGATCTCGTAAGGACTAAATATTTCTAGGAATTTTCTTCTCTTTCTTTCGTCTCTCAATTTTTATTTTCTTTCGTATTGCTTGTTTCTTCTTATAACTCTTCCGCATTCATTATTTTGTATTTGACCGTAGATAAGTCGGCTAATGTGCTGCTTCATATTCATGTAATTGTGTATGAATGTGCTGTAAAATTTGTATATTTACTTTTCAGTTTTGAAAGAAATCAAATAAATCATAATGCTAATTATTATAAACTGACGCTTATATAGTCTTCGCTTTTTCCCAAACAGCAGTAGGCCAATCTAACTTAAGGTTGTCGGCTATGATGGATATTTCTGCCCGTTTGCTTTTTATTGTCTTCCGATTTCTGAGCTGATCTCCTGTTTCACGGTCCTTGGCCGGCAGTTCGATGCGTCTTTGTACACTGTAAAAAGTTTCTCCGAGGAAGGATTAAAGTTAACTGAAGTATTTTACTGGGATTAATCTTATCTCTACTGAGATAAGATTTATCCGAATTAGAGATAACATATACAAAGATTAATCCCAGTAGCAAATACTGCAAGATCTTTTTTACAGTGCAGGCAAACACTTTCACACTTCCCGTGCTTTAACCTAGATTTCTCTAGAGGCGTGTTCTCGCCGTTCCCCGAGGACTCCTCGGGGAATCGAAGGGAACGGCGAGAAAAGAGGGAGTCACTCCACGCGGACTCTGCGTACAGAAACAGCGAGAACACGGAGAATGCTTCTAAAAATGGATTTTGTTCGAAAAAAAAGTGCACTTGATGAAATTAGTCTGGATCCACTTTAATTTTTATTTTGTTTATTCTGATTGTTTTTAATCAATTTTACATTGCACCAACACCAGCAAAAATTGATTCACCTCCGATTCTGAAAGGGAGTCCTTTTTGATGATGGTGATGATAATCTGAGCATTCCCCGTCCGTGAGGACTCGCGAGAATACGGGGAGTGAGTCCCCAGGACAAACAAAAACGCGGGGACTCCTCAAGTGGAGTCCTCGGGGAACGGCGAGAATATGCCTTAGGTACCTGTTTCTTAGAGTTTTGCGGTTTGCGGCTAGCCTTGCGTGAAAAACGAGGGGTACGATCCAATATAAGGTTTGAAGCCAAGCTGATCATTCGTCGTTCCACATCGTTTTTCTGTTGGTATTGTGTCGGATCTTATGATTCAGTTTTGTTTTTTCCGTTGAGGGTGGTTTGCAGGAAGAGCAACCGAAATATAATTATATTTATCCCTCGCACATCATCTTAGAGGGATAACTAGCTGATCAAGAAGAAAACCTAAAATCACGGTTTTCTATTTCTTTTGGGGTACTGTTTTCTTCTTCTTCTTGCTTAAAGGGCACCTGAATGAAGAGTACCAAGTATCATCCCTATCTGTATGACTTCCGTTAACATTGTCTGCAGAAAACCCAATCCAAATACGAAATAGTGTTTCCAAGCTATGATTTTTGCTCCATTTTGCATCTGTCCTTATTTCAGTACTGAACAATTTTAGAAATGAACAAATGTCTCCAATCAACCCTTATTCTGGAATATTTTTTAACCAGTGAAGCCCAAACGTATATCTACAAGAAATTCCAACACGATCCGGCCAGCGCTGTACAAGATTTGAATGAATTGCGCTTTTTGTCTGGGAGTCTGCATGTACAAACCTACAGAAACGAATATCCCTATTTTGAAAACGTCACGCTCAGAAGAAGAATGCTCTCTGTGGCCATGTCTATAAATGCATTCTCCATGGTGTGTTCAAGTACAGTTTCACTGTTCAGGTGTCCTTTACGGCTCCGTGGACTGCTGAACGCCTCGACCAGGCTTTGAACTCGGGGCCCTCACCCGTCTTAGTTTATAGTCCAGTGCCTTAACGGACTAGCTAGTCCGCTATTGATGACCGGGTATGAATATCTGAACAAAACGTGCTGATTAAAACTAACAGGTATACAGAAAAGATAAAGCTTGGACTTACTCGACTGGTTGCGGGGTGTCTTTCTCGGTTGCTTGGCGATACTATGACCTCTTGCCCAGTCGCTAGTGATCCAATAGGCGTTGACTAGAAATCAAACTAAGCTAAAGTCGCGACCACGATATGTCGTAATCACGGTTATGAACGGCTTTACTTCCCTGATCGTAGCGTTATTATTATCCCGAGATTTCGAGTTTCATACGGATATCTGTCGACAGCAAAGACTTTTTAGATTTGCAAGCTCACTAGTCGGAAAGATATGTTATACACTTTTTTTTTCGTTGTTTCTATCGCAACCAAGGAACCCGCAGTGTGGCGAAAAACAGGAGAAATCGCGTGTAATTTTTTTTTTTTTTTTTTTTTTTTTTACAGAACTAACAATTTGGAAGGAGTCAATTTGTTAGAATACTGTAAGACAGCCTGAAGTACTGTGACTTTTTCTTACCATTTTTTAAGGCCAAGTTCCGCTTTGCGTTTATCACCTGACGAGGAACCCCATGAACGGGCTCCGAAGTGCCGCGAATTCCTCGAATAACTGAATTTCAATTTATTTTCAATCTTAGGACGAACGATGCCTAATCAAGCGAAGGGCACATGATTTTCTATCATCGTTCACGATTCCCAGGGTCTCATAGTGGAGCCATTCAATCTTTACCGGTCACATCAATACTTTGGGACTGCGGCAGGCCAAACATCGTTACGCATAAGAGCGAAGCACGAAAGGTCCTCGTCCTGATCGGCCGCGTAGTAGTCGGAACTGAATCCGATTGTGTCCAGAAGATTACAATAAGGGGTCATACTAGCGAGGAAGCCCCTGAGAACCGAAAACAACGATCGAAAACAATGGACCACTGAAAAAAAATGAAATCCGGAATTCACGCAATTTAGCAAAAGAGCTATACTACCTGCCTTTGCGTTACTGATGTACCGCTTCTTCTAGGAACGGGTGAACGACAAAACTACAAATAAACGTCACACAAGCCATTTTTAGGCTACAAATAAATCCGAAATTCTGTGTATAGAACCTCGGCTCACACATACAGTAAAACTGAAAGCGGGGATCGAATTTTAGAGGGAAAACACACAAGCTGTAAATATGAAATAAATCAGAAACTGAAGCCTAGATACGGGTACGAGTCCACGCGCTTATCACCTTTCCTGATCTTGCTACATCTGAAGGTGGGGCGTTCTTTAGCTGTCGAAGCTCTCTGAAGTTTGATGGCTTCAGGAAGAAAAGACGATTGACTTAAGATCACAAAACCTGCTGCATTCGTGAAAGCTACCAGCTAGCTAACAAAGTTTTCAAAAATTGCAAAATTTTAGCCCATCTCCATGCAGACATGTGCTTTATAAAAAGTATGTATGGGCATAGTCATTCCACACCTCCCGATTCACCCCATATTAATGAATGCTTTCAGGACTGTTCTTCTTAATAGTGTTCGCAGAACGGTAGGTTTTTCGGCTCTTCCTGGCAATAGTTGCGTTTTTCAGATACCATGGTATCTGTTACCACGGTAAGTGGATCTGCAATTAGTCGTTTTTGCAGTTACCGTGGTATCTGATATACATGCGCTTTTCGAAGTGATCTCAAAAGAAAAACTGATATTCAGTCACATCACCAAGTGCCAAACTTCTTTCCCACCAGTCTGACAAAAACTGATGAAAGTGAGATGACTTTTTCAGATACCATGATCAGTTATCACAGTCGGACCGTGGTATGTGAATATCAGATTCCACGAAAACTGGCCAGATACCATAATAACTGCAAAAACGCCTTGCGACCGTGGTATAAGATACCACGATCACTGCAAAACGACTTTAGACCGTGGTATCAGATACCATATGGTACCTGCAAAAACACAACTAATGCTGGTTACACATAACATTTCATGCGTAACATTTGCCGCGACAACAGATTACATCAGTGTTTGTCTGTCGAAACCGCGCATCCTTGTGTTATCTGTTGTGAAACTTCTGTCAGTGTACAGACAGACCCGTATAGATGGGGCGGTACAACACTGAATATAAAATGGTAAAAGACAACGCCAAGATCCCGATCTGTTTACCCCTACTCCAGATGCAACACATACATTTCCAGCCTGGCCGGATACATAAATTCCTGGAGACAGTTAGATGTGACAGGTTGAATCCAACGTGGGATGACTCTTTCCCAGATCATTCCCGTATCCCCAGATGCTTCCAACAGTTTCCGGAAAATGAAGATGCAGAGCCTCGTTTAGGAAAATGACAATTGCAACTTTTCAACCTGTGATTCCTGGAAGGCTACCTACGAAAGGTCCGTAAACCCGGGTAGGTGCTTAGGATTATCTGCTGCCCCCCACCCCTTCAACCGAGCAATAGAGTTTGTCTCTCTTTGCCAGTCTGGGTCCTTTCCCTAAATTGAAAGTGGAGCGGAGAGTGTTGATTTTTGAAGTTTAGCGTTTTAATTTGTTGCTATTTTTGTTGTTGTGTAATTCATCAAAATCTGAATAAGTTAAAGCACAATTGTATATAATTATGTTTGACGAGAGGACAAATATTCGTTGTTTTTTTTAATACTGTAAGGAATATTTTTGAAGAATAAAGACTGATTCTGATCCTGAGCTGAGGGCCTAAACTTTGCTATCCGACTTTGCCCTCAACTCACTTGGTGTTTTAGTTTTATGCTCACTGGTTCCCCCGAGTAAAAGCAACGTCAATCCGCTGAACCCTCAGAGGCAAACTGACAGTAGGTTCAAGGTTATCTTATTTAGAAACAAATTTTTTTTTAACACTTTCCACTGCTAACAGCAGAGCTCAGGCGCACATGAAAAAATAAACCAAAAACAACTTTAACATAACGAATCATACCCAATAATATCTCATCCCCTAAATAATACACAGATACGCCAAATGGTCCGGTCCAGCAGACACGTTTCGGGATTCTTCTCAGGAGCATGACAAGAACAGACCTGCAAGTGCTCCCTGTGATGTGACTCGCACGGAAAAATACAAAATACTGACTTTCTCGACTTTATAGGAATTCCCATATAACTACAACATTTTTGCCCTCTGACCCTTGTGCAAAGTTATCTGCAATTGCCCAGGACCTTCACGTTTTTGCCCTTGGCCATTTCACCGCATTCCATCTAGGAAGAAGATTTTTTAGACCCGATTAGTCCCTTTTCTTTTTTTTAAGATTTATTTTTTGGTCTTGTAACAAAAAAAAAACGAGCCTCAACCTCCCCCCCCCCACCCGAAATCAGTAATAAAACAAAAGAAGGCTTACCAGAGTCTTCCCTGTCCAGTCGAATTCGCAATCATCTACGTATCCTTTCTTCTCGAATAAGGTCCTGAACATTTTCCTCAAGTAATCATAATCAGGGGCCTCGAAGAAGTCCAGCCTCCGAACGTATCGCAAATAGTTTGCCATCTCCTCTGAAAAGCAAAGCAGAAATTTCATTTTATGTTTAATTTTTTTTTAGTCTTAACGGCACAACGTATCGTATTTATTTCATTTCGTTAAAGGACCTGTCTTACCTGTAATACTAACGGACCTGTCTTACCTATAATACTAACGCAACCCACTTCCATAATCCGGAGACCCCAATTTCCTACGGTACATTGTAACCCCTCTAATAAAACCACGCTGATTTTATCACGTGCCGTGTTTTGTTACCTTCGATGTCACGCTGTCGACGGTTGTCTGCGAGAAGTTTTTCCACGAGAACAACCGAGAACAACCGGGGGTTATTTGTTGAAAGCACAGCCTAGTTTTAAAGTATTCAAATATTTTAAAATACTGCAATCTGAAGAGCCAATAGTGCGAGAAGTCCTTTAAGGTTCGACGAATAGGGCTGAAATACGATAATGTAGTTAAAAGGACACCTGAACAATGAAACCATACTTGAACACACCATGGAGAATGCATTTACAGACATGGCCACGGAGAGCATTCTTCCCCTGAGCGTGACGTTTTCAAAATAGGGATGTTCGTTTCTGGAGGTTTGCACATGCAGACTCCAAGACAAAAAGCGTAATTCATTCAAATCTTGTACAGCGCTGGCCGGATCGTATTGGAATTTCTTCTAGATATACGTTTGGGATTAACTGGTTAAAAAATATTCCAGAAGAAGGGTTGATTGGAGACATTTGTTCATTTCTAAAACTGTTCGGTACTGAAATAAGGACAGATGCAAAATGGAGCAAAAGTCATAGCTTGGAAACACTATTTCGAATTTTGGATTGGGTTTTCTGCAGGCAATGTTAACGGAAGTCATACGGACAGGAATGATACTTGGTACTCTTCATTCAGGTGTCCTTTAAGAATCACTCTTCAGTTAGACAGGCTTGGAAACCAGATGAAAATCCGTTAGTCCACTAGCACCTTCTGCGCTCCTTCTATACTAGTTCGTTCTGGTGTCACTCATGTTCTGCGAAAGAAGGAGATAAAAAAGATGAGATCATGTTATTTTAAATATGCAAAGCACCTGCTCCACTTGTCGAAATTATGCCATAACCGTACTTTGACGGAGAAGTTCAAAATTCAAGATGCAAGTGTTACCCTTTTGGATGTTTCTTCGTCGCTATCAAAAATCATCGACAACAGAACCCAACCAGCGCACGACCTTCTACACTGCTTCCTGGCCGACGATTGAAATTAAGTGTCTTTTTGTGTATGTTTATGTGTTTTATTTATTTTCTTCATTTACTCCGCTTTCTGAAAACGGCGAGTTATAAATAAATTACTTACTTACTTACATACTACTCCGCTAACCTCAAATATGAAAGATCTTTCAAACTTGTGGTAGCGCTATGTAATCTTAAATATTTATGATCAACAGCAACAAATATACTGCTGTTAATAAAAACATTTTTAGGCTGCTTGTTCTGGGACTCTCCTGAATTTTTTTTGTAGCCAGGCAAAAGCAGGGTCTTTGATTTTCTGGTCCGCGATGTAAAGGGAAAACCACATCCTCGATCAAACGGAAATTGCGCGGTCTAACTGTGATTTTGGTACTGTCGATATGCCAGCCATATTCTTATCGTCACAGCGAGAGACTATTTTTAAAAATAAAAATCCCTCAAGAGAGTCAAAATAATCTTGTATTTATTTATTTATCACCCGTCATTGCAGTCATTTCCTCTAATCAACTTCAGATTAATCTTCTATTTTTGACAAACTTTCCGGTTTTGGCCGGATTCCGGAAGATCTACTTGTCCGACTAGAAAATCGTTAATCATATTCGGATTCACCATGTCTCCTTACCCTTAAATCGGATATCTAATCAGCTTCAGATAAAACTTTTACTTTTAACAAACTTTCCGGTTTCAGCCGGATTCCGGGCGAACTACTTGTCCGGCGAGAAAATGGTTTTCATATTCGTGTTCAGCATGTCCTCTTAGCCCGTAATCAACTATCTCATTAGCTTTTACAAAATATTTTTTTCGCCCCTTAATTTAAAACCCCTCCCCTAAATATGCAGCTATCGGGCCCATCCACGAACTCGACCTTTCCCTTGACTCGAAGAGTCCTCACACCAAGTTTCATCAAAATATCTCTTTCCCTTCGAGAGTTATCGTGCTGACAGACGGACGGACGGACAGACCGACGGACGGATGGACAACTTTTGCGATGTCATGTCGATGTCTTTCGTTTTGGGATCCCAAAAACAAGATGGAACTTCAGTTAAACTTCGCCACTGTCCCAAATCATCCTTCAGTTTCATAGTTCAAAGACTGTCATAGACATGCATAATTGCATACCATAACAATAAACCTAGTCAAAGAAACCTGTGTTCAACTGAATAAATCTGAGGCCTGCGATGATCCAACAAGATAGCTTCAGGGTGTATTGTTTCTTGCCTTATATTTATGTTTATGTAGTCTGTGTGGTATGAATAAATGAATGAATGGATGATGTGTATCCACGCTCCACTTTGGCAGTCAAATACAAGCACCAGGATCTGATTCAGAGACGGGATTTCTGTGTTCAAGCAAATATTAGGTTTCTGGAGTTGACTTTAACTCGATAAAAAAAAATCATCGGTAATTAGCTTTAAGACGAGATTTATTGTTGACTTTGTAACCGTCATACCATTTTAGCTACGGCACCAGCTTCTTTTTCCCTAGTTAAAGAAACCTGAGTTCAACTGAATATTACAAGGCCTAGGATGATATTTATCGACACGCTTCTTTATCAGACAAAGAAAAGCATCAGGTGGCATGTGGACTCAGGGATGGGATTTTTGTGTTTACGGTACACAAATTTTCCGGTGTTAAAGTGTAACCGAAAAGGATTGAGATACGACAATCTTGTTACCATTAATTACTCAGTTAAATAGGCTTGAAGACCCGGCGAAAATGCGTTACTTCCCTGATCTGCTATTCACGAGTAACCGATTTTTCGAATAGTGGAATTTCCCTATCCGAATTGTGGTATCTCTATGCGCTTATACCTGGGTGTATGCTTGACGAAAAAGATCTACCAAAAATTTGTGTCCAGGCACTAAGCAGTCTTTGCCAAGCTTACCACTGCCCACTGAAAAGCACGTTTGTTTTGAGATTCAAATTTTTCGCATCATAGTAGAATTTGCGTTGCGGGGATGGTCGTAGATATTCTGAACGACGCTACTAGAGCAGATCGTGGAAAATTCAAAAATCCCTTAGCACAATCAAATAATTCAGGGTATTCAATTAAATGATATAAAAATATGTTGGCTCAGTTAAACTTTAACGAGGTGCTGCCCATTCCCCGGCACCCGCTGTACACCTTTTCACAGCACCGACCAGGCGACTCATCTTTCAAACCCTTCTAAACATGCTGATGTGGCAACCGGTTCCGGCTGGTGTCAGCTGGTGCCGGCACCGGAAACTTCTTGTACACTAACATCGCAAGTAGACAACCCCTCGGTTTTATCTTTAACTCGATAAAAAAAATCTCGATAGTTCGCGTCGAGATAAGAAGATTCAAACCAACAGGGTAACAATAGTGGAGTCGTCGATAATTTCTCGAGAAGGATACGCCTTAATTATATTAATTCGATGAATCTGTCATGGTCCTTTTTTTGTTGGGTTTTTCTGGTTGGATGGTCTTCTATTGTCTGGTTCGCTTTTATTAGATTAAACGAAATAAAATTAGTGCTCACTGGCCAGATTCTTGTTTCCAGACAAAACTAGAGCCTGGACAGAAAAAGGAATCACCAGGTTCCTCAGTTCCGATTAAAATAGCTAAAACAGAATTCCTGGTTCTAACCACCTTCTGCAGAGATCACCTTCATTTCTAAAGAAAATCGTCTTTTCTTCTCTAGAAAATTCCAATGAGAAATTCGTCAGAACCTTAAGGCCATAAAAAATCTGAGAAACTTTCCGAAAAAAGTTTCAGTTAGAAAAGGAATCTCGGCAGTGAATCATGATGCCGCAGGGCCTACTAGCTTCAGATCAGGCATGGGCACTGTTCTGTTTTTGCATTCAAACAGGAACAGGCAGAAACAGGTCACGTAAGAACAGAAACAGAGAGAAAACAGGAATCTTGAAAACAGGTCATGTTCTGTTTTAACAGAAATGATGACTTCGAAAACAGAAACAGCTGTTAAACAGGCGAAAAAAAACAGAACCGGCTGTTTAAAACAGGTGTTTTTTCTATTATTTGATTTCCCGTATTTTTTATTATTTTTATAGCAGAGTTCACGTATAGTTTGCCCTGTACCAAGAAGTATCTTAAATAGTTCTTCCTTGCACCGCACAGATGCCTTTCTTCGAGTTCTTTTCATAGAACAAGAAATATCCTGGTCCAGAATTCCAGCTGCCTTTATCAATGAACTACACTTTTTCCCAATGGAAAATGAGCCATGGAAGTTTCGTTTGTCTTAACAAGAAATTTTCGCATAGCCTACCTTTCCACTTGGATTGTTTGTGATAGTGATCGGTAATAAACTAAAGTTTACCGATCATACAAACTCAAAGTTAAGCAAGCTTCACTTCGTGACAGTGGTTGGTGATGATGGTCATTTTTTTGTGAGGGGAGGGTCGCGAGAGATGCATGTTCAATCAGAATACCGAATAGCTTTTCCTTGGTGGTTTCTTTTGAGCATGGTCATACAAGGCTCAAAACGCGCGGATTTCTCGGCTGAATGTGGGTCTACTATTCTGCGAAAATCCGTGTAACGGAGTTCCACTTTCATCATCAAGTTGAACAAATCTCAACTTTTCCGTATATAACTGAGGTTGTGCCAAAAATACTGTCAGGAATTCCAGTTATAGTTTGTTTACATCATGAACCGCTGCGGATGTTGTGATGTCGCTAAGCTAATTTCAGCCTTTCTAGCCTTTTCGAAGTTGAAAGTACTAGTCTCTTGAAATCACATTTAGCTTCGCTGAACAGATAATACGTCGTGTGAGCCCTTCTTGGTGATCACATGTTCGGTTTTAGTGGAAAGTTCATTTATGAACACTCCAATCTTGCGGCCGCGATAGCCGGTTTTCCGTTCTCGGTTTTCACCGTTTTATTTTGGCATTCTTATCTCGTGAACCATGACAGATGCTAATTTGAAACTTGGTGTAATTGTGGGCCTTGGGGTCTAGTTGTGACTTTTGGGATTCAACCTCCGATACACTCTCGGTTCAAGGGCAATTGGTTACAATTCCCCCAGTGACTAATGTTTCTTTTAAAGTTTAACCTAAAAAGGCTGGGATAGGACAATCTAGTATTATCTAGTTACCCATCACTTATAACAGCTTGAAGAGCCGCTGAAAATGCGTTACTTCGTTTTTCCACTATTCACGAATAATCGTTTTTCAAATAGTGGAATTTCCGTGTGATTTGTGGTACCTCTATGCGCTTGTATTTTTGTTGCACGCCTTTCGAGAGAGGTTTATGATTTTTCTTTTGTTCCGGCACTAAACAATCTTCACCAATCTCACTACTGACCAATGAAAAACAGCAACCGGAAAGTTGGTTAAAAGTAAAAGTTTAATCTGAAGTTGATTAAATGTTTGATTTATGGGTAGAAAGACATGCCAAACACGATGGTGAAAATCCTTTTCTCGCTGGACAACTAGTTCGCCCGGAATCTGGCCAAAACCGGAAAATTTGTTAAAAGCAAAAGTTCGATTAGATGACAGATTAGGGGTAAGAAGGGAGGCTGAGTCGGTTTATGACAATGGTTTTTTACCCGGACACAAAATTTAACCGGATTTTTTTTTAAGTCAAACTTTTATTCAAAGTTGATTAGATGTTCTTTATAGGGAGGGATAAGGAGATGCGCTGGTTTTGTTTCTGTATTTTTTTTTTGCTGGACTAGTAGTTCGGAAATCGGCAGGAAGTCTCGGTCAGTATCGTCAAAATAGATGAGGCTTATAGAGGTATATCTGAACTTGGTTTTCTCTGATGATTAGCCTGTCCAAGACTGGATCTCGCGAAGACAACCTCGATTGTCTGAATCAAATATTAGATTTTTGGGATCCCATCGACACCTTTGGTCTTGTTTGCTGTTGTTCCTACTATTGCTTGATTTTTGCTCAATATTTTTGATAGCCGTCATCGCATCCGCAATTCGCATGGGTCACTGGTAAGGTTGACAAATTGGCCTCTTTTGGAATGTGGCATTTCGATGTGTTGTACTGATAAGGCGGGTTGCCCCCAAAAAACAGATTTGGCTGTTTAAACAGGTAAAAAAAAACAGGAACAGGGCAAAACAGGATACACCAAAACGGAACAGAACAGGTGAGAAAAAAAACAGCTGACTTCAAAACAGCTGTTCTGTTTATTTTGGGTCCCTGAAACAGAAAACAGTAAACAGCAAAACAGGAGGAAAAAAACAGAAACAGAAAACAGGAACAGTGCCCATGCCTACTTCAGATCGATCCGAATACTATCAGAAATTCCGTATCCTGAAAACCTTGAGCTTTGTGTACAGCCAAAATGGTCCTATAACCACGGAACCTCAGCACCAGAAATCCCCCGCCTCTCTTTGTTCGAAGTGCATCTTATACCGACTGTGGAATTCCTGACCCGACTTACTGTGGCCGAAACTTCTGCATTCTCACGTATCTACAACGCTCGGTTCACTACCCATATGGCGCTATCCTGAACAGATGGTAGACTAGGTCTCGGGAATCAGCACCCACTCAGTAATACCCAAAACACACCAGTGATCCTCAGGAAGAACGAGAAAACGTCTCACTAACGACTCAAACACAACAACTCAAATCCTGTGTCAACCAATCACGGCGATCGTCGGGGAAAGCTGTGGTGCCGCTTCTTGCTCTGCTGCTAGGTACACAGCGATTTTGCATCGGCAAGGAGAGTTAGCCATCTACGGAACACGATCGCGAGTTTCGATCGGCGCAGGGGCAGAGAGACAGTAGGGACGAGGACCCACCATGTGGGTCCTAGTTTTCCTACGAGACTATGACACTGGAGTCCTAGGCTCCTAAATTCAATGCAAAAATTTGCTTCTTGTTTGTTTGTTACGGTACAAGTCTCTTGTATAAAGCAGTGATATCGTCAAGACCAATTTAAGGCCAAGACCAAGATTTTCGGACCGGCATTGAGACCAAGACCAAGATTTTAGCCCTGGTCTAAATTTGTTAAAAGTAAAAGTATAAGTGGGTAGGACATGATGATCACGTACATGAAAACCATTTTCTCGCCGGACAAGTAGTTCGCCCGAAATCCGGTCAAGACTTAAAAGTTGTTTTATTTGAAGTTGATTATATGTTAGATTTAGGGACAGGAAAACTTGTTGAATCTGTATATGACAATCATTTTCTACCCGGACATATAGTTCGCCCGAAATCGGCTGAAATCTGAAAATTTTTTATAAATAAAAGTTTTATCTGAAGTTGATTAGAGGTTCGATTTTGTGGTAAGGAGGCATGCTGAATCCGCATATGAAATCGTTTTCTCCCGGACACATAGTTCGTCCGGAATCCGACAGAAACCTGAAAATTCTTTAAATGTTATAGTTTTATCTGAAGTTGGTTAGAAGTTCGATATAGGGTAAGTAGTTCCCCCGGAATCCGGCGAAACCGGAAATTTGGCAGAAGTAAGGCAGGAAGTTTTGTTCAATTTCGCAAAAGTAGATATGACGTATGTGGGTAAACAAATGCTGAATCAGAACTTGGTTTTTCAGATGATTAGCCATTGGGCTTAATCTGTTTCTAAATTTCAACAAGTAAAAATGTCCAAGGAGTCTGGCGAAGACCGGATATCTACAAGACCCATTGCCTGGATCAAATGTTAAATTTGTGGGATCCCATCGAAACCTTTGGTCTTGTTACAGAAGAAGTAATATTCGCCAAACTTTTTTGCCAATTGGCTACCTCGCAGACCCCCACCTGATAGAGGTTAGCCTCCGGACTTCCTATGACCAGCCGGCACTAGACGATGCGGTTTTCAACGGATTCCAGAAACCTTTGGCACATGAGTGAGATTTCTGTTCTCTCCAACCGCGTTTCAAGCTGATTTCGGGAAAACCTAAAACTCATAATTTTGTTTGGCCTCCTACTGAAAAATGGCGAAAGGGAGAAAATCGCTTAACGATTCCGAAGTAAAAAAAAAGGTGTGTTCACACCTGGAAAGCTATCACAATTTGGCTTCTATACTCGGAAAAGTTATGACTCTCTATCTTCGTTCTGTTCTCGTAGAATAAAATTAGAAGCTTTGAAGGCAGCAGTTCATCCTGACCTCCTGGAGCTGGGAAACTATTTCTGTAAAACTTTTCAAGGACAAGAAATAGCTTATTCATGGAAGGGGGTGTAGGGAGGCGGGAAGTGAAGAAGTGGGGTGGGGGGCGGTGAGATGGGGGCGGTGGGTAGGTTCTGACGAGTGAATCATTTTTCTTTTTTTTTTACTCTCTTTCTTTACCTCTTTTTTTTGAAAATATATTAGATTGTTTGTTCTGTTCTTATTTACTGAATAATTTTAACTTACAAGGTGGTTAGAACATACAGCCACCAACAGGATTTTTGTCTTTTATGTGGTTGTTGAGTTTTTTGTATAATGTAGTTGTGTTTTTTTGGTGAAGTAAAAAATATCTGAGTCTGAATCTGAGAATGGGATAGTGCCACTGTGGGACCCTCTCGGTGAAAAAGCAGTTTCACCACCAGCCACAGAAGTTTTTAAACAAAAAGTTGACGAAAATTATTGACTAAGCCTTGGTAATTTAATCGGGATGTGCCAGATTCAACTGTCAGTCATCCAATCTGAGCGGTTGGCGTTTTTCACAGGTTGGAACGCCCTTTCATCAGAAGTAGTATTGGGTGACTCCATCAACTCTCCATCAAGTCTGTACGCTGAAAAAATTATGATGATAAGCTCCCGTGCCACTCGTGCTTTGCCCTCTACCGGGAGTATTTGTTAATTTATTGTACAATTGTACAATTAATGAAAATAGTAAACGAACCTGAACCTGAACCTGTCTTAGACCAGCTCTGCAGAGGTCAATTAATGACCTATTTCTTGCATTATATTATTACTACAATAATTATTATCAATACTATTATTATTATCATTGAACCGGTGACGGAAAGGAGTAGCTAGTCACTGGCAAGCGCGATTTATAGCGTGTTCCACCCTTCTAACAATAGTAACTATTAGTTACTAGTTACTACGCTGGCCGTTCCAACCTTCTCGAAATAGTAACTAAGCGTAACTATTTGCTTACCGCGCTCAGGAGCGTAGCAAGCGTGGTTACTACGATCTCTGTGACGTGTTTGGCCCGATTTCCCCGTGGCACAAAATTTTGCCTTTTCAATTCATTCCAGCCTTGACGCCATGAACTCAGAATCCGTGACGTCATGCGTAGCCTACCGCCCTGTTTACTCTTCAACTTACAGTATTTCAAAGTATTTGAACATTTTAAAACTAGGCTGTGCTTTCAAAACATAACCCACGGTTTTGGCTGTTTTAAGCCTTTTCCAGACCCGTTGACTTGTAGCGAAAACAGGGAAACAATTTACATAACCGGCTTTTCTGATGGAAAAACTTCTTACAGACAACAGTCGACAGCGTGATTCACATCGAAGGTAGCAAAACACGGCAAGTGAGAAAATCGGTGGGGTTCTGTTAGAGGGGTTAGAATGTATAGGAAACTGGGGTCTCCGGGTTTAGAAATATATGGAGTGATTATGGAAGTAGGTTGCGTTAATATTATAGGCAAGACAGGTCCTTTAAGGTAACTTACATTTAAATGACGAAAATAAGAGATAGACACTCAAAGAACCGAATGATAAAAAAAAACACACGGCCCTACCTGGATAGCTATCACACAGGGTTTCAATAGGTGTTGCTCTTTTAGTATCGCCAATCTTCTGGTATCGTTCCTTCAGCGTATCAGCTTTGAGTCCTTGCCAAGGAAGACTTCCCCGCAAGAAATACATAAACATGTGACCTAAGGCCTCGAGATCATCTCTTCGACTTTGTTCTAGAAGGAGAAAAACACAGATTAGTAAGAGACTAATAAAAGTCATATATATTCTGGACGACCCGTGTTTCCTAAGCTCGGAGGCTTATGAGAAACGGAAATGCCTGTTAAAATACGCCAGTTTCCCATTGGGACGACCCAGTGGCGTTTTACTTCGCGGCTCGCCTTCGACTTGACGTCTCTTCTTCTTCTAATCATTAATGGCATCGGGACAGCTGGGGAGCGCGACCCTTCCCGCCTTCGGGTTGATTTTCTTCTAAGATGTTGATGGGTCGGTCTATGGCACCTCAACTGGGATCGCCGCCCAGGAGGAATTATCCTCTTCTTGGTTGAGCTTGCAGAGTGGATAATGGAAACCTCGACTGGGATCGAAGCCCAGGAGGAATTACCCTCTTCTTACTTCGCTGCTCGCCTTCGACTTGACGTCTCTTTTTCGCTTGATTAGTTGTTTTGGAATGCCTGGGCTAACGTCTGGAATCTTCTGAGGTTTTTCGGGCTAAAGATCCTTTTAGACGTACAAACCTGCATTAGATCGAATGTTCACACGCCGCTTAGACTGGTGTAAGCAGAAAATTACAGAATTTACGTTTTCTTCTCATTTTCTTATCGCTTTCCTCGGAGGTAACTTGATTTGTTTTTTCTCATAAATAAAACTGGCAAATCCCATTTTAGTATTATTATTATTTTTATGTTTTACTGATCCACCAAAACTGATGATAGCAAAATAATAAAAACATAATGGTGGTAGTGTCGACTACCACCTGGCTGAAATTCAATTTAGTGTGTAAAGTGTCCCGAGAAATTTATAGAGGCGAAAGCCTTATTATTGCAATTATATTATATTAAAATAAATGAGTATATAAGTACGCAAGAACAAGACAGCATCAAAGCAAACTCTAATCCATCGGAACAACGGAATGGAACGAAAGATGACAAATTATATTCGTTATTTAATTACTTATTTCTCTTCTTACGTTATGTTTCGTAAGTTGAGCAAATTTCAGCTTAAAGCACAATATTTTCGTTACGAAGAACTGCATAGACATTTTACATCTACGTAACGGCTGTAAGGGTCTCTGTGTGAAGCGACTACCTAAGAGCTATTTCCAGTCCGACGAGGCCTTAAAACGTTCACTTTCAGAAAGCGTTGCTTTCTCGAAATCCCATGACATCCTACCAAGGGAACACACTCTTGACAAGACAAGAAAAAGCCCCAAGCAAAGAAAAAATAGATCACCTTCGAAACGAAACAGGAGAAGCCCGCCTGATATTTTTCCATCCTTTTCCTAATGTTCTCCACGTGCTCTCGCAACAGAGGTATTAAACGAAGAGGCAGGCTTTGCCTTTGAGAGATGATGAGCACAAAAAAGGGTGCGGCGTAGCTTCAAATGACCCGTCTTACCTATTCTACTGGTTCTCTCTACGCACTAATCGTTCCATCTGGTCTCATTCCTAAAATGTCAGTTTTATCCACGGTTATGGCGCTCTTCTGGTTAGACGAATCCAGCGCCTTTAAAGTGCGCACATTTACAGCCAAGTTAAAAAATAAAACACTTTTTTACCAAACGATACATTCTCGTGATTTCCAAGCCCAAAAGTCATTTTTATCTTAAGGGTTTCGCTCATAAATGATCAGAACGAACAAACGCAAAGGCAAAATCTATATTTCCTCTTCTGAACCACCCTTGCAAGTGCCATATGAACTTCTAGCTCTTCGTTACGTGTTTAGACGTTAGAGTCAAGAGTAAACACGGTGGGATGAAAATGGGTATTTGCACATCGGTGTTAAACTCGGTGTTAAACTCATTGTTGTCTGAAAACACAACTTTTGTTACATTTGCCGTGTTCGGTGCTATTCGAGGCGGAAAACAGCCGGCTTTGGAATCATCTGAGAAAGAGCTACTTGCGTTTTGCGAGGGAACGACTAAACCGAGAAGAAAAACGCCGTATCCCCTGTCAGATGTTTGATGAGAGATAACACATGTTTGCGCATCCTATGTAAAAAATTATGAGCATGTATCTGCTATGAAACTTCTAAATGTTATCTTTTCCCGATACGTAACACTTGAAAGGTTCATAGCAGAAATTTAACATCCTCGGCATCCCAACATAACATCTAACACAAGGATGCGGAACCATGTTTTATCTTCTTCTTTTTTTCAATTCAATTTATTTTCAAACCATTCACGGACTAGCCGAATTTCCGTTTTTTTGTCAACAAAATAACTGTATCAGGATAAAATGACGTCAAACGCAAAGTAAAGTGAATAAATACAATAACAATGATGACACCAAACGTAAAGTGAATAAATACAACAACAACAACAAAACAAAATTCTCAAACAGCAATAAAAGTTAGTAAAGATTTAAAGAACAAACGAACGTTTTAGACGTATATTTATATACTGGCAGTTGCTGAAACTGTTTCAGAATTGAGCCGGCTCACGAATGAGGGCACAAAGCTACGCTGATACCGAGCATGAGAGCATGTGACAGGTTGAATTACCGGAATCGGTTGGGAAGCTGCTGTGCCAAGCCTGACTCGAATTGCGGCGAAATCAGGGGGCAGGATGGGGCGTGGGGTTGCGTCTTGTAGGATTTGTTTTCCAAGGTTAAAAGACAGGGTTTCGCGGCGTTGGGGTTTTTAAATGAAACATATTAAGAAGAGCTAAATACAGCAAATTTGGGGATTTACTAGCAATTAAAAGGGCTCGATATTGAATCCTCTCCAACGAGCCCGACTACTCATGCGTCCAGCCAAAATGCCAGACGGGACAGCAGTACTCCAGTAATCAAACTTCTGACGGTGTACTGAGTCTATTTTGATTCGATGAAGGATGACAGAATTGAATGCTTTAGGAGCATGACAAATTCAAGGCGGTGTTTCGAGTCTGCAACAACGAGTCTGCAAATTCGAGTCTGCAAATTCATGCAATTGCATGAATGTTTGAATATGAGTTCCTGCTTATTTTTTTTATTTTGTCTGGACCCGGGGGCATTTTTCGGAGAGACAGACATATCTAACAATCAAAGAGACAGGATCTCTCCCCCACACGAGGCACACGTGGAGTGATGATGTGAAGAGAAACAGTGATGAATTTTTTCCTGGTAAAAGATTAGACATCAATACAGAAATTACAAAATGCTGAAACGTGATCGTGGAAAAAATAGAAAGTAAGTAAGTAATTTATTTATAACACGCCATTTTGAAAAAGCGGAGTAAATGAAAGGAAATAAATAAAACACATACAGACACAGAAAAAGACACTTAATTTTCAATCTTCGGCCAGGAAGCAGTGGATAACGTGAAGATAACCAGGATGTGTGACTTACCTTTCCCTAAATGAGTGTTGATAGACATGTACCGAGCAGTTCCTGTCAAACTCTTGTGTTCCCTGTATGGAATATGTTTGTTCGTGACAATGTCTATATATTCCTTGGCCAATCCGAAATCTGCAAATATAATAAACTGTTAGAATTCAGTTTCATTTATCTATATTTCAACAAATATCACAACTAATATAACTAACCTACTAGGAAAGCACAAGAAGGCGTGCTTGGAGGCGCTTAACTAATTACTAGAATTCACTAATCAATAATTTCAAAAAAAAACGCATTGCAAAGTGTATCAGGCTATACAGTTTAAGCTTTATTTTTCTTCGCTATTTGTCTAAACATTATATATTCTTCAGCCCCAAATATCGTATAAAGTCGATGCAAAGGGTAAATAACACGCCAAGGGGACAGAACACCGGTTACCATCAACTACACAGGCACATGCGAGAAGAGCTATCCCGAAACCACATGTGACATGCTCGACGATTACTTTATACTTGATCAGCCCTTGAAGATATTTCCTGAAACACAGAAATGGCAGTATCACATGCCTTCTAATCCCAAGCAAGGTTCCCAGATTTCAGTTTCAATTTTTCTGTTTCATCTATCTATCTATATTTAAGTAAAAGATACACTAATAGTAGAATTAACCTACTAGGAAAACACAAGAAAGTGTGCATAGCTAGGGCAGGACACTAATTAACAATGTTTACAAAATAAACAAAATAAACAGATTAAGTGAATTATAAAGAAAAAAAAAACAGAGAGAAAAATGCACTGAAAGTGTTAAAATCTCGCTAAACGCTGTCATTTCTGTTGTGTCCACATACATCAGCCCAAAATATCGCACAAGGGCAATACAAAAAGCAAATAATATGCCAAAGCGACAGGAGAACGGTTCCCATCAAGTACACCGTGAATCATGCGACAAGGACCATCCTGGAACCAAAGAGCAATGATTCCTTTATACTTTATCAGCAGCCCCTTGAAACAAGAAATGGCAGTATCCCATGTCTTCTTATCCTAAGCAGTAAACCCTCTATCCGTTCTCAGCCGTCAGTTTGTCGCCGCCCCTTCGTGCCTCGTCTGTCGCTCTTTTGTAAGGTTCTAGCGACGATTGGGTTCTTAAAACGATGAACCATGTGTTAAACATTTACAAGTTACAGCTCCACATTAGAGACTGTTAGATTTTTTATGGTAAACGGTTCATCCTTGCGAAAAAATGTATTGAATTCTCATTTTTTCTTGCCTTGAAAAGCCAAGACGTTGGCCCATAACATGACGGGGAGTGTACTAAACAAAAGCTCAAGATTGAGTTAGAATAAGAATCCAGGTTTGGATACGGACTTCTACCCAATCGTTTGACCTTTAAAGTAGCTGTGAAGGCTTATTCTTGTTCTGTCAATTTTCCTGTCATATTTTGTAACTGCACCTCGCTGATGCAACAGACGTTCCGCCGCTACTAACCTATTGATAATAAAGTCAACTGAATAAAAATAAACTATATTATCCCCGAGTGAGCGGATGATTTGCGTTGGCGCTGATAACTGTAAACTACCATAAGCGTGTATTCCAATGGTTATTTTTGTTTTGGACTGAAATGTACAATGTCATCTCGCTGTACAATGCGAACATCACTTACTTTCTTGCAGATCCGTCTACTATTTCTGTCAATTTTCCTATCAATTACTTTTCAACAACACGTTGCGTATTCTAAGACCCTGCGGTAACTACCTTATCGGAAACAAAATCAACTTGAATTGACCCCGACTGTGCGGAGGCCTTGCGTACTTTATAGTTGTAAACCTACTATAAATTGCATAAACTAATTAATTTTTTTTTAATTCTTAGCATGTTTACAAACAGATATTCTGGACTGCTGAAAAAATTGAATAATTTGATAATGACGTTCTCCCAAATCCTTCACTTCCTTACAACCGTCCGTTGCTATGGAAGGCCTTATCGGTCCAAAATGGAGTTGTTATTTCGTTTACCTTTGGAAACGAGGAAATTACCGGAAATCGCATCTCCTGGAGCACGATGTCGTCTTGACTTTTGCATGGTAGCTCCAGGACGAATTCCTTCCCTAACAACATCTTTCAGCTTGAAATTTACGTCATGGTATTCACGGCATGGTAGCCCTATGACAAAATCTCTCCAAATAACTTCTTTCTGCCTTGAAACTCCCATGTGGAAATGAAGTTACTTGAAAAATATTACGCAAATTTTTCATATCGTGGCATAGCCTATTTATGCTGGCCAAATTAAGGATCGACAAAGAAAATGTATACAAATCAGTTTTCAAGGGCGTTACTACAAACTAGTCGGCAGGGAATACAAGTGGTTAGGCTTTCAAAATGAGAAGTATATTCCTCGAGCCCAAGCTGACTTTGAAACATACATTCAAATAATGCATAAAATGGATACGTCAGCTACGATGCTTTACCGGCGATATTTCGGTCCTTCTTGGTAAGGGCCCTCGTCAGGCTGTCAATCTTCAGGGTCAACGTCGGGGAAGGAAACAAACCTGCAGTCGTAGGTGCATCGTAGCTGACGTATCCGTTTTGCATTATTTGAATATAAAACGGAGAAGCTTGTTATATATCGTGACGGTACATGGAACGTACGAGCAGATACTGTCGTCACTTGATATATTATCATATTACTTTTCACAAATATTCCGGTTTTCGCAGGATTCCGGGTGAACTATTTGTCCGGCGAGAAAATAAATTTCATATTCGGATTCAGCATGTCTCCTTACCCCTAATTCGACTATTTCATTAGCTTTTTAAAAATATTTTTTGTTCCCCTTAATTTGAACCCTTCCCCCACCCCTAAATATAGAGCTACATAGCCCATCTTCGAACTTGACCTGTACTTTGACCTAAAGAGTCCTCATGCCAAGTTCGATCAAAATATCTCAACCCCTTCGATAGTTAACGTGCTAACAGACGGACGGACAGACGGACAACTTTACGATGTCATAGGTATCCCTCAACTTACGTTTCGGGATCCCAAAAACACGCGGAAGAATCGTTAAAGCACCCCTCGCGGCTCGCACTGTTTAGTTCAGTAATTTATAATAGTCTTTACAACTATGTTCTGCTCTGGACAAATTACCAACGGCTTTGCTGTTCTAAGCCTTTGTCCAGGCCCGTTGACTTCCAGCAGAGTCGGGGACAATTTACATGACCAGTTTTCTTAAAACGGAGCTTCTCGTAAACAAACGTAAGGCAAGTATTGAAATGACAGACTTGTCGTCAGCTGGCATACAATGAACCGTAAGAAATTCAGGTCTCCGGGTTCAAGAATTCATGGAGATTATGAAACTAGGTTGCATGGACATTATAGGTACGACGGCCTTTACGGGCTTTCACAATGGCCACGCAAGAATCTCGCGAATGGTCCACACTGTAAAAAAAAAATCTTGCAGTATTTGCTACTGGGATAAATCTTGTCTCTAAAAAGATAATCTTATCTCTAATCCGAATTAATCTTATCCCAGTAGAGATAAAGTTAATCCCAGTAGCAAATACTGCAGTTAACTTTAATCCTTACTCGGAGAAACTTTGTACAGTACACGTAGCGTATGGGCTGCGCTGATCCTTTCACGCAGCAAGGGCTCGTGCGTTCGGTCCGCAGGAAAGTGAAACTGCTAGTTTAGATGAGGACATAATATTAATATATAGGGTGTTTATAGCCTACTTATATATTAAGAATAAATCAATCTTACAGGTAATATTAATACTCGCTCGCGACGTCACGGCATAATGATGGGTTAAAAAGGGTCGGACTAGCCAAAGACATCAGCACGAATTATTTAGTTTTTTCAATTTCCCTACCAGAATTCGTAGAAAAAAAAAAAAAAAAGGCCGGGGAACCTTGTCGTCTATTCATCCTGAGTTGAAGCCATGTGCAACAAGTTCGCAAGGTCTGTATACAGTAGAGGTATGCTTCTTTGAAGGTTAGAAGTAGGCTTCTAGGTAGAGCCAACAGACCCCAGGGATCGCTTCTTGCCGCTGACTGCAGTTTTCACTGTCAAACTTCTGGTCACGTGATGAACAGGCCACGTTGTGAACATGGAGTCGACCAGTGTCGACTGAGCCGGCGAGGTTGACCAATAAGATACACGGGTTTCTCGAAAAAGACTGGCCAAGCTAGAGCGCTTATATTAAATTTTACGAAGTTCTAGAAAATAACATGGCCATGTAATGCAGGCTGATATACATATATCTATACATAAGAACGTACGGCTTTTTGTATTCTCGGATATCCCCCAAGGAATATCGTAACTCCCGGTTAAGGCCCGTTCACAACGGGTTTTAGCTAATACTCGGTGCCAACTAGTTCTGAAAATCGCTCCTGAGACCGAAGCTCTGCCAGGTTTCTGCCTTTCGGAATGGATACGGGTACCAGCTAGTCTCGGACCCAAGTTGAAATCAGTTCAACTTTTGAGAGTACTAGCCAATCACATTATTTTGGGAAATATCGAGGGGCATTCTGATTAGCTAGTTTCGAGCCAAGCCTAATAGATAAAATCCCATCCACTCCTTGCTGTCTTGAAAACCGAAAGTGAATTTAGGTCATTGTTACTCGGTCTGACGCGGTTTAGGATTAGCCAATCGGAATATTCCTCAGTATTTCCCTCCGTAATCCGATCGGCTAGTACTCTTAAAAGTTTGAACTGATTTCAACTTGGGTCCGAGACTAGCTGGTACCCGCACCAATATCAATTACGAACGGCAGAAACCCAGCTAATTCTCGGTCTCGGAGCGATTTCCGGAACTGGCTGGTACCAATAAACCCGTCGTGAATGGGCCTTTATGAGACTGTACCGATCCCTTTAAATACCACTCGCCGAGCGGGAAAGGGCTTGGCAGAAACCGTCCGGCTTTTTCAGTCACCTTCCCCGGAAACGGAATATACTCTTTGCTCTTACCTATGATGTGGATGGTCTTATCCTTCTTGTTGTGTGCCCGACCAATGAGAAAGTTTTCAGGTTTAACATCCCTGTAGATAAGGTGTCTTTTGTGGACGTACTCGACGCGATCAAGCTACAGAAAGCAAAACATTATTTGCATGTTTGTGAGTTTTGTGACATCTGTGTAAGCGAGTTAGGATACGTGGCGAGACAAGTTAAAGCACATCTTGCACTGCTTACTACATAAGTTCCAATATTCAAAACTATTCGAATAGTGCAAATCTCGGTTCTGCTTTTAACAAACAATCCACGGCATTGGTTGTTTCAAGCCTTTTCCCAGGCCCATTCACTTCTAGGAAAAACTTGACAAAATTCGGACAACCGGTTTTGCGCATCAACAGCATGACAAGCGAACACTCGTTAGGAGCATAAAGCTCATGGAAAATATTGAATCGTGGCATGTGCAAAGATTAGTGAAGTATCGTTAGCGGGCTTAGAACGTAATATTAAATATCAAATTTTATCAAATTTGGGTCTCCGGGCTTAAGTATTAATGAATGCACTTATGGATTTAGGTTACATTGGCATTATAGGCATGATGGGTCCTTCAAAAGTAGGTTAACTGATCAAGAAATCGAGATCTGGCTTGCTAGATAAAAGATAGTGGGTCTTCTCAGTTCGTCTGCAGACGCTAAAGGGACTTGGTGGGAAGAAATTTATTTTAAAGCGGGTACAAAAAAGAGCAGGTAAAACTAATTGTGTTGCGAGAGCAACACTTTGGTTTTGTCCACGTTTTTTTGTGTTTTGTTTTCCTATGCCGCCGATTTCATTTTATTCCTGGTAACTGGTAAGGGTCTAACCTGTGCGTTTTTTACGGAAAGTGTGGACCTTAGGCCGGATTGATGAATATGACATTATGTCACGGTGTGACCATAATCAGTTTAGAGTGGGAAACCCCTCTTCATATCATTTCACCCGAGGCAACAAACAGTGAATGAATTAGTCATAGTGATACCTTTTTGTTCTGGATCTTGTTAGAATATATCTGGTTTCGTTAGAGTAAACACCTTTGAGAGTTTTACCGTGTATTAGGTCGTCACAACTGGTGACAGCGGTGGGATTAGTTACATTACATTTTGGAAAGCTCCGTAGAACTCTTGCCTGGGGCCAATAAGGATGGTTATTGCTTGTCCTCGAGCTAGAGCCTACGGTGTGCGAAGTGAAGTCGAGTTATATAGCCTGTGCCAGAGAGGACTAAAGTTGTGTAGCGAACCTTTCGTTTCATTAAACCATGTTTCTGCTATCGAGTGAAAATCTCCGTTCTAGCACGCAAGCAATATATGCGGCAGTTACCCGGCCCCACAGCCAACATATCTTCTTTGAGTGATAAATAGAAAAATCTACAAAAACAAAAAAGTGGCTTTTCACGCGGGTCCGAAAGGGTTGCCATTTATTGTTTCTATCCCTGTCTGTTCGAGATTTGCGCTGAGTTTATCATTCGTTTTTTTGCAATTGGGTTTGCGGTAAAGAAATGATATCAGATGTGCCCCTTAAACTTCAAAAGTTCTCTCATTGCTAAAGAAACTAGAGCTTATCCTTTGCTCCTTTCTAAGTGGTGACGTTAGAAAGTTGGCCTACGGCGATACCAGTTGTGATACATGTAGGGGACTTGAAGCAACGGTCGACTGTTAGCTCATAATCATCTTCGGCAATGAGGGGTTTGCAGCTTTTGCTAGTTGGTGTACCTGTTATTTGTTTCCGGTGTATTCGATGGTAAAAACAACTTGGTTCCCAATGGTAAGATATGCAAGGGACTTGTAAGTAATAATCGGCTGTTATGCTACAAACATCTTAAGCGATGAGGGATTTGCAACTTTTGCTAGCTGATGTACCTATTATTTTTTATCTGTGAACTTGATGTCTATCACGGGAGAGGGACTTGTAAGTAAGAATCAGTTCACGAGGGGCTAGAAATTTGTGCAGATGGCTGCACACTGTATTCGATTTCTGTTTCTGTCGATGGTCTATCGCTGTAACCTAGGATTAATTGTTTACGCAACAGATACAAACGAAAATGTAAAACAATGAGGTAGTTTCATAATAATTAACAGTGCATCTATGGTATTTTTATCCTAAAAAGTTACGGATAGCTTTATAATACCAACTAGATTATATAAGATATTGTTCCAAGTTTTCATCCGTCACGATGTCTACGATTGAAAAGGATAAAGTTCAACTGACTGCAAAGTCAATTTAATCCCTTCTTCCGATATTATTTTGTTGTTGTTTTTACAACGCTGAAGAATAGCTTTTGATCATGTGGTTATTTTTTTTTAGAACATCCCGTTTTAAAAGCTTCGATAAATTGACAACTTTAGCATTAGCCGACAGCGAAGAAAACAAAACCAGTTTGAAAGTTTGAAGGGGTTGACAACTTCAGTAGAAAGGTACACAACCAAAAATAGGCGATACCAGATGTGAGACACGTAGGGGACATGTATGCAACAGTCAACTGTTAGCTCATAATCATCTTGGGCAATGAGGGGTTTGCAGCTTTTGCTAGTTGGTGTACCTGTTATATGTTTCCGGTGTATTGATGGTAAGAACAATTTGGTTCCCAATTGTAAGACATCCAAGGGACTTGTAAGTAATAATCGGCCGTTATGCTACAATTATCTTCAGGGATGAGGGGTTTTCAACTTTTGCTAGCTGGTGTACCCATTATTTTTATCTGTGAACTTTATGTCTATCACGGGAGAGGGACATCGTTGTAACCTAGGATTAACTGTTTGCGCAACGGGTACAAACGAAAATGTAAAACAATGAGGTAGTTTCGTAATAATTAATAGTGTCATCTATGGTATTTTAATCCTGAAAAGTTACGGATAGCTTTATAATACCAACTGGATTATATAAGATATTGTTCCAAATTTTCATCTGTCCCGATGTCTACGACTGAAAAGGATAAAATTCAACTGACTGCAAAGTCAATTGTCCCCTTCTTCCGATATTCTTTTGTTGTTGTTTTTACAACGCTGAATAATAGCTTTTGATCATGTGATGATTCTTTTCAGAACACACCGTTTTAAAAGCTTCGATAAGTTGACAACTTCAGCATTTAACCGACAGCGAAGAAAGAAAACCAAAGTGTTGCTCTCGCAACACTTTAGTCGGCAAAGCCGGACAAAGGTTGCCGCAACAGGCAACGTAGGTCTAGTTAGAAATTTGAGGTCAGATAACCTGCCATTTCGAGAAGGAGGAAGTATTTGGGTAGTAATAATAATATTAATACAAAGCAACAGAAAATGCTTTCGCCTCTAAATAACTCTAAGAAATTTTAATAACTCTAAGAAATTGTAGTGTTAGGGAGAAATTTGGTTTCTTGTTCTCTAACGTGCGGTGAGGGAGATAAGTGATTTTATGTGTTCTTGTAAAGAACTGGAGGAGTCAAGGGAGGACATTTTAAAGGGGGATTTAACGGGAGCGATCGGTCGGAGAAAATTATGCAAACAGAACATAATTTTCACAAACAGAAAATCCTACTGGGTATTTTTACGTAAATGCACACAAGGGTGGTTTGTAATAGGCGTATGTATCTTTTCCTAAAATTACTCATCAATCCTGACCAAAATCAAATAACTGAACATATTATTAAAACAGGTATGGTTTGTAGTACTTGGCGTTGCAATTGTGTTGTACTTATGCGTTTTTGTTTGCTCCCTTCATTGCTGGCACACACAATAAAATAGTATCTTCTTCTTTAATTCAAACTTTATTAGTGGAAGGCAAAGATTGCGAATGATGCTTTGAGCCATTTTATGCGTGAGTGTAGAGAGCTAAATGATATAAGATCTGAGATATTTGGTGAAGGAGTGTTTGGTACAGAGTAAATCTCTAAAATATTAAAAAGTAAACAACTTTGTGACGTGAGATTGTTCGGGAAATTCCGCCGGATTGGTTTGCGCCACCGCGATTTGTTATTAAATAGTTATTTTTTTTCTTTGTAGGTTGTTAGTGGTTTATGTTTATTCAAACCAATGTTAGCACTATATATTTTTGCCATGGCCTTCGGGCTCTCGTGTAAAATATATATTCTATTCTGTTTCTTACCAACTGGAGGGCAATCATTAATACTGTCTTCAGTGAAAACCTCCTTCCGCAGAGGTCGAAAAGGTCCTCTAAACTGGGTCCTAGTAGCTCCATGACAAGAGCAGAATACTTCCCACAAGGACCGAAGTAGTAGACTTCAGGGACTCCATCTGAAATACAAACATTTAGAAAATAATCTGCCAATTTTCGGGAACTGCCAATACACCGTTAGAAAGTGCTCTTAACACACAAGGATCCGCAAGGTCATCAAGGTCCGATCAAAGTAGTTGACTCCAGGTAAGTTCCTAAACTGCAATAAGTCCGCAAAGGTTAACGAGGTTGATATCGGAAAACAACATCGAGACGGCCACAAATAACCTATGGAATAAGCGCCAGAGACGAGGTAGGTTATGAAAGATATATTTTTAAATCGCGTCGAGATTGTTATTCTGATGTTAACCGAGATGGAGGTATATTAACTGTTATAACGTTTTCAAACAGAACAATTAACAATTAAAGATTAACCATGAACATCATCCCAAGTCCTACAGTTACACTGTAAAAAGTTTCTCCGAGTTAGGATTAAAGTTAACTGCAGTATTTGCTACTGGGATTAATCTTATCTCTACTAAGATATGATTAATCCGAATTAGAGATAAGATTATCTTTTTAGAGACACGATTAATCCCAATAGCAAATACTGCATGATTTTTTTTTTAAAGCGTGGTTACAATATGATGACAGATATACAATATGATATTATACGTTGAACAAAATACGTTATACAATCTACCATTTTTAGTATTCTTTCATATGTATTTTTTCTGGGAATCGTTGGCCATTGAAATTGCTAAATATCCAGGCACAGATGTCTAAACACATAGAGGTACGACGAATCCGAAACCGAAAGTTCACAACAGGAAAGTCAACTATTTGTGAAAAGCGAAACAACTAAGTGACGCATTTTTATCGGGTCTATTCAAGCCTATTTAAGTGAATGAGTGATGGGTAACCAGACTGTCGTATCTCAGCCCTTTTTCGTTAAACTTTAAGCAAAGCTATCACTGTCCATCCATAATTTGTACAATTTACCAGAAAAACAAGTGCGCAAGCGCTCAAACGTGGAATGTGATTGTTTATCACATCTTATTTAGGAACAGCTTTAGAACCAAGACATTCCACATCCCCAATAACCAAACAAGTACTGAAATCACTTAATCTGAAATCATCGTGCCTAAGGAAATCATCGTGCCTATGGAAAGGTGACGATGAAGTTTTCCAGGCAGTTTAAAAGCTTTTAATGTAAACAAACCGGATCTAGCTGTTGAGATCTAGCCGTTATAAAGACTCCAGTTTTCCTAGACTATGAGGTTCAGGATCAACCGCATGATGGACAAAATGCTCGTTCAGTGTTCAAAGGACTGTGTCAGTGCCCCGCAGCTATAGATGTAAAATTTCAATACCTCCATTGGGAAAATTGCGAAAACAAACTGCCGAAAATTGCAGCGAAAATTGCATTTTTCTTGGGAAAATTCGCCGTATTTTTCAATTTTTTCGTATTTTTCAGTTTTGCGAAACATTTCAGTTTTGCTGTTGGACATGATTGCGTAGTGAGGGGGCACAAACTCCCGAAAACTGCAGCAAAAATTGCATTTTTCTTGCGAAAATTGCGAAAATTCGCCATATTTTTTCATTTTTCCGTATTTTTCAATTTTGCGAAATATTTCAACTTTTCGGAATATTCGCAATTTTCGGGAGGCCTCCGAATATTTCAATTTTGCGAATATTCGATTGAATGCTTTTTACATCTATACCCGCAGCACTCGATTGGTAGAGTGGCCGTAAAATACAGCAACTTGACCTCTGAGTATCAGCTCCAAGGCAATAGATACACTTAGGCACCCAATCCTCTAATTTATATTTAATATACATTCCAATGAGACTGTGTAGGCCAGAAATACGGATTACAGGTCTAAAAGTCTGGAAGAAAATTAAAAAGTTCACACACCATGAGGTCCCAGCTGTTTGTAGAACCTGTATTCCAAATGCAGTTGTGGTGCCTTTGACTTGAGAGGTTCCAGCTTAATTGCAACATGTTCACCAGTATACAAATTTTTTCCTGAAAAGAGAAATATTTTGAAGATAATATTCTAATATGCACAGCACGAACCAACAGTTACTTGATATTCTTGAACCGTATACGACCTTAGCCTACTCTAGTTCAAACGTAAAGTAGGCCTATATCTGTAAATACTCCTTGAGCACAAGGTGACTGGGAAACAAATGTACAAACAATGCATAAAACGGATACGTTAGCTACGACGCTGCGGCAGCGATATTTCTGTATTTCCATTCAATCCATTGCAGGTCCGTTCCTTCCCCAACGTTGTCCCTGACGTTCGACAGCCTGACGAGGACCCTTGCCAAGAAGGGCTGAAATATGCTGTCAAAGCATCGTAGCTGACGTATCCGTTGTATGCATTGTTTGAATATATGCCTATATATTTGTAGACCATCCTCGAGCCTTTGTTCGCAAACAGCCTTTTTGATTCGTCCTGTCTTGAGAAATTACTAAAATAACGTGTGAGAAAAACATCTTTCGGTTTAAAAAATTTCACTGTGGAGGGTTCGAGTCGAAAAAACGGCAGAATCACGTCTACTTTTCGAATTTTGTTTCATAATTATTATTATAACAAAGGCAAGCCACATCAAATCCGTCGAATACAAGTTCAGATTTTGACACGAGACTTCTTCGTAACTAAACGTCCCTTCTTTTACTGACGATTGTTTATTTTGTAGGGATAGGCAAAAGGCACTAATTATGTTAACGGCAAATAAATAATTAAAACAAAATAAACATATGGAGGGATTTCGAAAATCTCAGAAAGTGTGACGCAACGAAATCCCAAGGTTTAAGGTTGAGCTTTAAAGCCAGATGACCCTTACACGGTGTTGGGATAATTTTAACTAAGCGGCGATAAACTTCACGGAACATAGTTTGCGATAAACCTTAGCCTTACAAATGCCGTCTAAGCCATCCTTAAAGGTGGGAAACCTAACGATCATGTTCTTCTTGCTTTGAAGATTAGCCAAAGGCCTATCTTTTCTTTCAAACTTCTTCGTGACTGTCCTCGATCTGTGAGATAAACTTGATTCCCCTTCAACTGAGCAGCGCAAAATGGTAACACAGGTCAGAAACAAACACATAAGTGAGTGTGTTTATGTTGGGATCAGCTTAAAACTTACTGCTTGTCCGTATACAAAAAAAGGTATACTGGTAAACAACAAGAGCTAAGAGCTCATATGGCACTTGATGCGAGTAGGTGGTACAGAAAAGAAGATGAGAACATCACAAAATGCCCTGCAATCCAAAAATGCGATTCGGACCCAGAAATGGGATATCTAGTTTCACTCAAGTCTGAGCATTACCGGCATCACCTCGGATCATCTAGGGCACATGAGTATTGTACCTTCTAAGTTCCAAACCATGTAGATCCACTCGTTTGGTCCGTAGACGTGCCACACGATTTCCGCCCTCCAACTCCCCCTACCATGGCCGAATCTGCTTCGCACTCCTAAATGGATTATCTGAAGCCTTTTCTCTTACCACCTGTTAAGTTTCATTCAAATCTGAGCGTTTTTTGGGAACTTTCGGTAACTCTCCCCTCTCCCCCACCGTGGTCGGATCCAGTTCGAACCCTAAAATATGTAATTTAGAGCATGTGATCTCTCAACAATCCAAGTTTCATTCGAATCGCTCCACTTGTTTGACCCCTATGCAAACCATATCATTTCCGGGACTCCCCTTCCAATTCCCCTTGCTTTGGCTGAATACGACTCAGACACATAAAAGTCGCATTCTATTCCCGTTCATTAAGTTTGACTGGAATCGGAGCATAGCCTATCTGCAAATTTTGGATTCCCGCTTCACCTCCCCCCCCCCTTCCCCAATACTCTGGCCGGACTCGATCCAGACACCAAATAACAAATCAAGGCCGCATAAGCTGGGTACTGTCTAACTTGCATCCCTTTCTGTCCATCCCGTTGGTTTTTGTGGATGCTAAAAAGCCCCCCCCCCCCCATCCTCTAACTCTACCAACCGTGGCCGCATGTGGTTCGGAGCGCATGTTTTGCTTGTCTAGATGATCAGTTCTTATCACCCATAAAGTTTCATTCGAATCGGATAACCTGTTAGCAGCTTACATAAGCCACTGATTTCCAGATTCCCCTTCCCTCAACTCCCCAAAGATGGCCGGATCCAGGAAAACGAGTATTCCTAGGGCATTATGTCTGGTCCTTAAGTCACTAATACGCCTGCAAAGTTTCATCGGAGCTTAAAATATCTGGAACTATCCTAACTGGCGATCACCGGAATTCTGGGAAACATACTCCAACTCCCCCATAGAGCCCGGATTCGATCTTGTTTTGACAGTTACGTATCTAGGTCTAACGCTTTTTCTTCCCACCAAGTTCCATCCCAATCCCTCCACTCTAAGCGTTTCACGAGATTTCCAATGCCCCACTCCAATCCCCTCCCACAGGTATCGGATCCGATCAGGACTTGACGTGGAACATCTGAGACGATAGCTCTTTCCACTTGCCAAGTTTCATAATAACCGATAACCCGTTCAAAAGTTACGCATGCCACTAAATCCGGGCTCCCCATCCCTCCACTCCTCCCGTGATGGTTGGATCGGGGAAACGACTATTTCCAACTCAGCCTGTTCGGGTCCCTGATACTCCTCCCAAGTTTCATCGTCCTAGCACACCAGGAAGTACCGAACTCGCGGGATCATCAGATTCGAGAGTCCCCCCCCCCCCAACTCCCCGACAGTAACGGAATCTGATCCAGTTAAGTCAACTATGTATTTAGGACCTGTGCTTGTTCTTCCCACCAAGTTTCATCCCGATCCCTGCACTCTAAGCGTTTCCCAAGATTTCCGCCCCCCCCCCTAGCTCCCTCCAAAGTCACCGGTTCCGATCCGGATTTGAGACGGGTAGTCTGAGCCACGGGGTCTTCCCAAATATCAAGTCTCGTTAAGATCCGATCACCCGTTGAATAGTTAAAAACGCCTTAAGATTCCGAATTCCCCCTCCCTCCACTCCCCCTAAGATGCTCGGATCGGGAAATTGATTATTTCCAACTTATTATTTTGGGGTCCTTGGTGTGCCTGCCAAATTTCATCGTCCTAGCCTATGTGGAAGTGCTCGAACTAGCAAAACCTCGACAGACGGACAGAAATTGCGATCGCTATATGGCACTTGGCCGAAGGCCAAGTGCCATAAAAATCTAATCTTATAGAAAGCATTAGTAAGCTGAAATGACGATTGCGGACTCGAGAAGTTTAATTAGGTTTCGGAAATGTGCACGGTCCATGTGCCGAAAACGGGAGCAAGAGATCATCGAAAAGTGGGAGAAAAAAATCAGCAGTTCGAAAAACCGAAACAAAAATCATCGAAAAATGAGAGCAATAAATCAATGCTTCCAAAATGGGAGCAAAAAATCAGCAGTTCGTTTGACCTTTAATGATTCGCAAAGACGTTCAAGGTCGGGCGGTCAAGGACTTTAATTCCTGACAGGATTTTACCGTACCTCCACAAATCAAGTGCGGAACAATCAAGTGCGAACTTGAACTTATTTTCATTGGGAAAACGCCGACATGAACCAACTGTCAGATCTTGAAAAATCCCCTTCCCGCCGTCGACTACTGCCAGCCTTCGAAAACCCTACTGCTGGCGGACCGAGGACAAGACATCGAGAAAAGACAACATATTTTCTTATCCAGCGACAGTACGCAGCGTGACATCAATTCACTCGTCCCGCATTTTCTGATTATTTTAACAGAGCAACGCTAAATGAAGAATTTTGATGCGTTTTACTCACTATCTTGGTTACGCAAATTAGTGTGGTTCTATTTATGTATTTACTCGTGCACTTATCTATTGACATGCCTGCGCTAGCTAAAGCTATTTTGGTCAAATAAAGCATTCATTCATTTAATTCAAGACTTTTTTAATCCAGCAAGAAGCCATATACTAACACTACAACAAACAAACAAAAGTAAACAATGTAATTACAAGACCACACAAACCAGCCACATCCAAGACGGAAAAACCTGATGGTCGGTCCACACCAGAAGTAAAAAGTGAGGGTGACTTACCTAACCTAAGCTCTCCAAAATTTCCACAGCCTATTTTCTTCCCCACTCGAAAATTTGGTCCCACCATCAACACTCCCGAGTTACTCGACTGTCCGGACTGGCGACTTGTGGCAGATGATGTAGAATGCATAGTGGAAGATATGGCCAACTGTGAAGCAGCAGTCAAGTTCCCAGCACTTTGGGTTGTTTGCAACTGGGCCTCCGAGCCCGCTGGTGTCAATCCTTGACCGAGGCTTAAATTGAGTCCGATACTAGCAGTTGATGTCAGGTTCTGTCCTTCGTCTCGGGATTTCCGCGTGCCCGTCGGATAGTTCCCCGACCGCTTCGTATTTGAAAAGTTAGCAACACCACTTGCATTCACAGTTAAATTCTCTGCTTCACCATTTGCGTTGTCTTCCCACTTGCTGTCTCTCTTTTGCATATTTGAGGCTGGGCATGCCCAATGCACTTGTGGGTTTTCCTCTTAATTCAATTAGAAACTCACTAGAAAGAAAAGGGCAAGTTTGAGCCACAGGTGGGGAAGTCTTCACAGGAAGAGATTAAAGGAAGCAAAGCACTCAATACTGTTCCTTTCCTGACATTAGTACCGATTTTGCAGCTACCGTGGTATCTGGTACAGGGTTGCCACATGTCGCACGATAGTGTGACTTGTCACTCTATTTTGTTTTTGTCACTCTTGTCCTACGTAGGACACAAAAATCACTCTATTTCAGAAAATGACCAAATGTGTCATTTCTGCAGCAAGGATTCCGACCAGAAGAAAAAAAAAACTAGAAGAAAACTTTTTCAAGTTTTTCTTGAAAGTAAAATTAAGATGTGTCATTTTTACATTTGTCATTTTTACATTTGTGTCATTTGATTCCGACATTTCGTGAAAATAAATTTCACTCCCAATTCACTCTCTGTTTTGGGCCAAAAGTCACTCTCCAAATATTTTTGATGTGGCAACACTGATCTGGTACCATGGCATCTAAATCTGTATTTCATCATTTTACCATTGATTTCAAAAACGGCAATTGCCGAATTACGATTATAGGAAAGAACTCATACCTACTCACATCACAAGTGTCAAAGTTCTTTCAAAACACTTTGACAAAAACAAAGCTCTTGTATTGGCGATGATTAAAGTGAGATGACTTTTTCAGACACCAGAATTGGGACCATGGTATCTGAATATCAGATACCACGGTAACTGCAATAACGATTTTAGACCATGGTATCTACAAAAATGCAACAATTTCAAAATGCCCTAGCATCAACAAAAAATAACACCTTTAGAGGATTGTGGAGTTGCGCTAAGAGGGGGACAGACCTCAAACCAAGCCAGAATGCAGGCACTCTGCTCGGTGATTGGTCCATAGGAGCTAAGGGTTCAAAACTTCTTTTTATTGGCTTTCTAGCCTTTGCTTTTACTAGGTATTTCATTCTAATCAAATGTGCAAAAACTCAAAATTCTTAGCAAATGCCAGATCCATTGATTGGCCAACATTACTCTGTGGCACTTACAAAAAAAATATTACATGCTGAACACAATGATGAAAACCATTTTCTCACCGGACAAATAGTTCTTCCGGAATCCGGCAATAAAACAGAAAGTTTGTTAAAAGTAAATATTTTATTTGATGTTGATTGGATGTTCGATTTAGGGGTAAAACGACTTGCTAAACACTTGTATGAAAATTATTTTCAACCCTGACAAGTAGTTCGTCCGGAATCCGGCCAAAACCGGAAAATTTGTTAAAAATAAAAGTTGTATTTGTAGTTGATTTGAAATCCGATTAGGGGTAAGAAGTGATGCTGAATCCGTATATGACAATCATTTTTTACGGGGACATATAGTTCGCCCGGAATCCGGATGGAACTGGAAAATTTGTTGTAAGTTAAATTTTTATTTGAAGTTGATCAGATGTTCGATATTGGGGAAAGAAGATAAGCTGAGTTCGTTTCTTAGCTTACTTTTTTGAACGAACCAGTAGTTCCGGAATTCAGTCGAAACCGGAAAATTGCAGAAGTAAGGCAGGAAGTTTTCATCAAAATAGATACGACCTATAAGGGTAAACAAACATGCTGAAATCCATAGCTGAACTTGGTTTTCACAGATGATTAGCTATTTGGCCTTAATCTGTTTCTGAATTTTTATATTAAAAAGCCGAAGTCGCGAACAGCCGTTGCAGAAGCTAGCAGAGATCAAAGATCGTGTCAGTAGGAAAGATCGGCTCGCCAAAAAGCGCGTCGTGGAAAATCGACAGTCTCGCCCCCTAGCGATCACTTCTTCGTGAGAGCTTTGCATGATGTTTTCTAACGCTAGATGGCACAACAACATACCTTCACGATCTTTCCCTACCGAGTTGGACTGAGAGCATTTAGTCTCTTAAAGCATTGTCCAAGTAGGTGTTGTAAGGTGTGTTGCGACGTAAGAGGATTACAGATTCCTCTTTTCCTCGAGGCGTGCTGTAATAAGGCGAATAAGGAGAATATGGAGCCAGGCTCTATTTCCCTTATGCAGAGCCAATCGGATCGCTTGGTTGGTTCCACCAGCAGGTCGAGGAGAGGAGCAGCGTCGTCAGGGTTTAGCTCTCAGTATCTTAGGTACCTTAGCTCTCAGTATTTTTGGCAGAGCTTTCCTGACTGCCCTTAGACCTTCTGAAATAAAGGAACATCACGCTCTAATTACCGAGGATCTGCTTCGGCCGTGGCTGACACGTTCATCTAGCTTCAAGATACAATTGGGGAACTGACCCAAAAGTGCACCCTCAAAAGTTAAAGTTTAACTGAAGAGCCTTCTTCTTTTTATCTCTTGCATTCGAATAGCCTACACTGAATTATTTTGACTCTTCTTGTTTTTCTTTTATCTATTCATCTCAGAAAAAAGTAGTGACGTTCAGAATATGCGATGCTTGCACGACACGTCAAAAACCATCCACTGCAACGAATTTGAATGTAAGCAAAAGCGTGTATTTCAATGTCAACATCGAAGCTTATTATCCTGTCTGAGAGATGGTCAGGAGCATGTTCATATCTGAGGAACGCCGTCAATTTCCAGAAGTCAAAGTTGCTGGATAGTTGCTAAAAAGCAACACATTTTCAAAAAAGCAACACAATTAGGCTATATGATGATAACTAGACTGTCTTATCTCATCCCTTTCGATTGAAATTAAAATAACGATTAAAGTTCAAAATAATATACCTCTGTGTACATAATAAGCCACAATACTTTCTTGCAGACAGGGTTGTCATTAAAGGCACAGGAGGTAGACTGACCACTGAGGAGTCCTTTTAGGGATTTATTATAGCCTGCGTGACGGGGAAATATTTACTCCAACGCAGTCCATAGTTGCGTTTTTGCTGATACCATGGTATCTGTTACCACGGTAACTGGATCTGCAATTAGTCGTTTTTGCAGTTATCGTGGTATCTGATACACGGTGCTCTGCAAAAACGGCTATTGCCGAAATTACACTTTTCGAAGTCATCCCAAAAGAAAAACAGATATACAGTTACATCACTAAGTGCTAAACTTCGTTCTCACCAATCTGACAAAATTTGATGAAAGTAAGATGACAGTTCAGATACCACGACCAGTTACCACGGTCGGACCGTAGCATCTCAATATCTGATACCACGATAACTGGTCAGATGCCACGATAACTGCAAAAACGCCTTTTGACCGTGGTATCAAATACCACGATAACTGCAAAAACGACTTTAGACCGTGGTATCAGATACCATGGTATCAGCAAAAACGCAACTCATGTTGCGGACTGGGTTCAAATCGAGGACTCTAGGCACAGGAGGCGGACTCCAAACTTAGGAGTCCTTAGTTGCGTTTTGCAGATACCATGGTATCTGATACCACGGTCTAAAGTCGTTTTTGCAGTTATCGTGGTATCTGATACCACGGTCAAAAGAGTAGGCTGTACAAGAAAGTAGATGAAAACGTCACAAAATACACCCGCCATCCAAAAAGGCGGTTCGGAAATAGAAATAGGATATTTAGTTTCACTCATTTCTGAGCAGTTCCGGCATCGTCTCGATTGCAAATGCACATGACTGTTCAAACTTTCATCCCAATAAATCCATTTGTTTGATCCCTAGACGTGCTACACGATTTCCGGTATCACTCTATTTCCACCCACCGTGGCCGAATCTGGTTCGGAATAAAAAAAAATCGACCACCTAAAGCATCTTCGTTTATACCATCTACCAAGTTTCACTCGAATCTGAGCATTTTTGGAAAGTTCCGGTACCCCCCCCCCCTTCCCACCAACGTTGTCGGAGCCGGTTCGGGCCCAATCTCTTAATTCCCTCATCAAGTTTGACTGAAATTGGAGCGTAGCCTATCTGCAAGTTTCCAGTACCCCCCCCCCCCCCTACCTTGGCCGAATCCGGCCCAGACGCCAAATAACAAATCTAGGCCGCATAAACTCGGCACTGTCGAATTGCATCTCATTCGGTCCATCCGTTTGGTTTTTGTGCATGTCAAAAGTCCCCCCACCCCCAATTCCCCTAATCGTGGTCGCATATGGTTCGAACGCATGTTTTACATGTCGAGGCCATCGATTCGTATCACCCATGAAGTTTCACTCGAATCAGACCACTCGTTCGCAATTTATAGAAGTCCATATTTCTCTTCTCTTGCTCCCCCAAAAATGCTCGGATCTAGGAACGGAAGTTTCCGGGGGTACGTTGTGTCAGGTTTTTAAGTCAAGATAATTCGGGTCGCTAATATGCCTGCAAAGTTTCGTTGTCGTTTTACATCTGGAACTATTCTAACTCACGACTACCGGAATTCCATGAAACCCCCTCCAACTCCCCCCACAGAGCCCCGAAACCATCTGGCTCCGTCAATTTCATCTAGGCCTAATGCTTGTTCCATCCATTAAGTTTCGTCCCAATCCCTCTACTTTTAGAGTTTCTTGAGTTTTCCACCCCCCCCCCCATCCCTACAGGTATCGGACCCGACTCGGACGTGACACTGAACGTCCGAGGCGATAGCTCACCAGACAAGTTTCATTCAAATCCGATCACCCGTTCAAAAGTTATGCACGCCACTAGATTCCGGACTCCCCATCCACCCACTTCCCCCACGATGGTCGGGTCGGGGAAACGGCTGTTCTCAAGTCAATCTGTTCGGATCCTTGACATACCTGCCAAGTTTCATCGCCCTAGGACACCAGGAAGTATGCCGAACTCGCGGGATCGCTAGAAATCCGGACCCCCATCCCAACTCCCCCACAGTGCCCTGATCCGGTCCGGTTATGTCAATGACGTGTCTAGGACCTATGCTTGTTTTTCCCACCAAGTTTCATCCCGATCTCTCCACTTTAAGCGTTTCTCAAAATTTCCGGTTCCCCACCCCAACTCCCCCACAGTGCCCTGATCCGGTCCGGTTATGTCAATGACGTTTCTAGGACCTGTGCTTGTTTGTCCCACCAAGTTTCATCCCGATCCCTCCACTTTAAGCGTTTCTCAAAATTTCCGGTTCCCTCCTCCAACTCCCCCCAGTGTCATCGGATCCGGCCCGGATTTAAAGTGAGGTGTCTGAGACACGAGGTCATCCTAAATATCAATTTTCATCAAGATCCGATCACCCGTTCGCAAGCTAAAAATACCTCAAATTTTGGCTTCACCCTCCCTCCACTCCCCCCCCCCAGATGGTCGAATCGGGGAATTGATGATTTCCTATTTAAGCTGGTCGGGTCCCAGACATGCCTGTCAATTTCCATCGTCCCAGCACATCAGGAAGCACGGAACTCGCGGGATCACTACAAATTCGGACTTCTCCCCCCCCCCCCCCAACTCCCCCAAAGTGAGCGGATCCGTTCCGGTTATATCAGTCACGTATCTAGGACTTTTGCTTGTACTTTCCACCAAGTTTCATTCGGATCCCTCCACTCTAAGTGTTTTCCAAGATTTCCGGTTTCCCCCTCTAACTCCCCCCAGTGTCACCGGATCCGGTCTGGATTTAAAATGGAGGGTCTGAGACACGAAGTCCTTCCATGTATTAAGTTTCATTAAGATCCGATCACCCGTTCGTAAGCTAAAAATATCTCATTTTTCCTATTTTTTCCGGATTCCCCCTCCCTCCACTCCCCTCCAGATGGTCGGATCGAGGAAGCGACAATTTCTAATTTAATCTGGTCCAGTTCCTGATATGCTTGCCAAGTTTCATCGTCCTAGCTTATCTGGAAGTGCCCGAACTAGCAAAACCGGGACCGACAGACCGACAGACCGACTGACGGACAGAAATAACAATCGCTATATGGCACTTGAGTAAGCTCAAGTGCCATAAAAATGTTCAAGGAGTCTGGCGAAGACATGACCCAATTGTCTAGATCAAATACTGGGTTTATGGGATCCCATCGAACCCTTTAGTCTTGTTATAAGTAGTGAACTGAAAGACAAAAATGCTCCTCAGCCAGGATTTGAACCCAAGACCCTCTGCATACAAGGCAGGCGCTCTAAACATTTGAGCTAGCGAGGTGCTTGTGAACAGAGTTTGCAAACCACTACAATAGCCACCCACCAATTGTTTCTGGTTTATTGGTCATGGTACAAGTCCTTGTGTAAAGTGCCATCTATGCTTTATTACGAGTTTCACTATGTCATGACTATCCCATTAACAGTTTCAACGGGGAGCAGTAGAGCAATGCTTATTTGAATGCCGCCTAACTTTGAACAGGCCAAAATAGTATGAGAATCCAACCTAGCAAATATTTATGCATAGTACTATGTGTTAAATCATGAAAATAATAGACCATTATTCTTTTAAATTGTTTGCTGAGCATACCCTAGTTTTAGAAAATTCTAAAACCACCAATCCATGATTTTTCGTTACTGTAAGCCAAATGCTAGACACCCCATGCCAAACGATAGGCTAGATGACTGTTGGTCCCCTATGTCCCTAACCTTGACCTACTCCACCATTAAAGTTTAACCGAAAAGGTCTAGGATACGACAATCTAGTTACCCATCACTTGTTCACTTAAATAATCTTGAAAACCGGATGAAAAAGCGTTAGTTTGTTTTTCTGATATTTCCGAATAAGCGATTATACCATTGTGCTTGACGCTCTTCCCGTTTTCGTGATAGCTCTATGGTGCCTGGAACATTTGGCAACAACACCAGCAGCAAACAAATTAAAACCGGTGTCGACTAAATTGTGACGGAATTCCATACAAGCGTGATCGTGTACCAAATAAACAAAAAAGTGTCTGCAGTGCCAAAAACAAACTAGATATGGCGGAACGTCGTTTCTGCTAGTGAGGTGTCTTGTTTATTGATAGTGGCTGCCCGATTTTCATCATCAGCAACTGTTGCATCAGATGGAACACCTTTAGCAATGTCTTGGCACCTTTATTACAGGGTTGGTGGGAGATACAGTGTTTAATTAAATTACTGGTCTCTCTCAACCTTGTGGTTACGGACCAACATTCGACAAACCTTTGCCACCTGTAACTTATCTGAGGTAAATCCTTCCTTATTCCTTTGAATCACTAAGAATGGCCGATTCAGTCAGGATTGAGGGCAGATTGAGGGGGACTGTATGGCTGCTAAATGGCCTAACATTGTCGGAACCGTTCTATCCTAATAATAAGAGCAAAACAAAAATGTGGAAAGTAGAATTGCATGACATTTCAGTAATCACTAGAATTTGCTTGTATTGTTGTACAATGCAGGGAAAGGAGGGATACCTGACCTCATTTTACACTAACTCAATGTTTCAGCGAAAATGTTTAAATGAAATGTGCATGCTGTCTGACGGTCAAGAGGTAAAATATGACTTTTTTTAATACAAAAAAAAAATTCTGGCTCTTGGGCTCGAACCCTTATTAATGTGTTCAAAATACTCAAATTCTGTTCCTTTTCTTTGTTTTCAAGCTGCTTTGTAAAGGTATTTTTGGGTCATCGACTTTGGTAACTGAAGGGATCTTTTCTGAAAAGAAAATATGTTTAACTAGAAATACTGAAGCAATATTTATCTGTAAATTTTGTAAACCATTCAATTAGCTTCGATCTAGTGTGTTTGTCATATTTATTGGTTCCGTTTTTAGCCAGATAAGGCGCATTCTCGCCGTTCCCCGAGGACTCCACTTGAGGAGTCCCCGCGTTTTTGTTTGTCCCAGGGACTCACTCCCCGCATTCTCGCGAGTCCCCACTGACGGGGAGTGCTCCGATTATCATCGCCATCATCGAAAAGGACTCCCTTTCAGATTCGGAGGGGAATCAATTTTTGCTGGTGTTGGTGCAATGTAAAATTAATTAAAAACAATCAGAATAAACAAAACCAAAAGAAAAGTGGATCCCGACTAATTTCGTCAACAGCACATTACTTTTTCGAACAAAATCCATTTTGGAAGCATTCCCCGTGTTCTCGCTGTTTCTGTACTCGGAGTCCGCGTGGAGTGACTCCCTCTATTCTCGCCGTTCCTTTCGATTCCCCGAGGAGTCCTCGGGGAACGGCGAGAATACGCCTATAGATTATTCTGAAGGCAAGACTTCTCTGGAAAATTGAAATCTTGTCTGAGGTTGTCAACCTCTCCTTTAATGCAGAGTATGCGATTCAACGCCTTTCACACTTTTTTCCCCTAACTTTGCTGTATTCCACTCTTTCTTGCTTATGAAAAAGTTTTTCGCAAATTCTAAACTCTTCCTTCTTTCATTTGCTGGTTTAAATGAACTAGCAGCAAGGTAAAATAATTTTACGAAGTTGTCGGCTAGTTTGAGTGTCTGACCTACCAGTCAAGGAAAAAATCTGATTTGTTATATATTGACAAAAAAATATGTTAATTTCCAGACTGTTATATGTTTGTTTGTGAATGCTTGGAGCTTTGAAAAAAAAACAGAGCCGAAAATATTCAGTGGGACTGAATAACCCTGTCAAAACCATTCAGACCCAATACTATAAATTTTCTGTTCTATTTCCCACCATTCAGTAATCCCTAGGATTTGCCTGTACAATGCAGATAGAACAGTAGCAGCATGCTTATTTGGACACCTCTCTAAATTTTCCATATCTTGGCCCTGTTTACAAAACAGTTGACATGGCCCTCGGGCCATGGCCCTCGGGCTGCTTATAGCAATAAACTATCTATCTATCTATCTATAGTGAAATATCAAATTTCGTATCAGTAAATAGGAGTCTCTTGCAGCAATTTTCCTGTCACAAAATGAAAAGTTGTTTTTACCTATATTCTTTGAATTTAAATTTTTCCTTCTTTAATTTGCTGGTTCAAATCGACCAACTGTGAGGTAAACAAAAAAAAAATGGAATGAGTTGTCTGTCGGTTTGAGTGCTTGAAGTATCTGCGAAGGAAAAAAAATCTGATAAAGTATGTACACGCTCGTTACCTATTGACAAAAATATGTTGAGTTTCAGACTGTTGTGTTGTTTTGTGAAAGCTTGGAACCTTGAAAGAAGAAACAGAGCAAGGGGGAACAGAGCCTAAACTGTTAAAGTCTTGGATGAAACTTAGCAATTAGTACATATACTAGCATTTTGGCACCTTTGTTACGTTGGGTGCAGTATTGATATTTGATTTGAACCGCTGGTGTCTCTTAACCCTGTGGTTAAGGACCAATATTTAATGCACCTTACCTGAACAATGTTTTAGCACCTTTAGCACCCACCATTCTAAGCACATTCCAGGTTTCACCTTCAGCTCAGTTTGCCTTCCATCCACTGTGTCCAAACCCTGACAACCATCAAGATGCTAACAAATTGTATCAGTCTACAAACTATGTTTGTCCAGACAAGTAGCCCATTTCTTAGGCCAAACTATTGAAATGCAGCTGCTCAGAATAAAGACCAGTCTATTTTTTTTTACTATTTTACGCCAAAAACACAATGAAGCACTTAGAATAAAACTGTATATCTCTTTAGCTTCATGAGTTTCAAAACACTGTAAAGCCCATTATGCTTCACTAAATTTTATCCAATCAGGTGCAGTTTTGACTGATGATGACCAACACAGCTGTTCGAATGTAACTGGCACAAGGCAAGCCTGCAAGGCTGAAATCGCCAGGTCCATATTATCCTGAAAGTAATCATAAAATTAGAATGCAAGTTTATGTTTGAATATAAAGCTTCATGCTACTGTTTCTCTATGGCTTCCCCGTCTTCTTCTTCAAACACACAGCTATCTGAGCACTGAGCAGTCCTCACATAGTTAATTAACCCCCCAAAATACCCCGTTTATTGGTATATAGATTATATTATTTTCAAAATACTGAACACTGTCAGTAGTTTCATAACAGATAACACAAGGATGCTCAGGTTCAATGGACAACACTCAACAGACAACACCTTGGATGTAATCTGTTGTGTTTGAGACTCGTTATGGGTGAATACGTTATCGTTATGGGTGTAATGTGTCTCGTATATGTTATGCATAATAAGCATTGCCAGGAAGAGCAAGAAAGGGAGTAAAAGTGAAAGAAGTATTACATAATTTTAGTAAGGACGAAGCAAACCTGGTCCAAAAAAAACTGGAACCAAAATACAACGAATATTTGCTTTCAAAGTAGATACTAGTTTTGGGCAAGAAAGGTAATATGAAGAAATGTATGATTTTCGTGAGGATGAAGGGGAGTTAGTTTCGACTTACACCTTGACAGGGGTGTAACTAAGATCCTGGGAGGGGGGAGGGGCTATGCTAATTAACAAGCTTCAAGGATTCAATCCTAGCTAACAAATTCTTGCCATTAGCTACCGGCATGATAATTACCATCTGCAAACACGTAGGTGAATAAGGGCTTTTTGAACATCCAAGCCCTTGTAAGTAGCTTCTGAGGTGTGAACACTCAACTCGCAATTCACCTTACACCAGTTCAGCGCTCCAAGTGGACTAGTTTCTGCCAATCCCCCATTGTCTCAGAATCAGTACTCGTATAGACACACTAAGCAGTCGGATTCATAAGGTATTGGGTAACTTTCAGTTTCTGCTACTGAGACATAAGCAAAACCTCCATTAGGGACTCAGATTGCAGGTTTTCTACTCATGAACCTGTGGATCTATTTTACTCTGTCAATTGCGGTGGTGAGGTAGAGGGGGATTTACAGAAACTAGTCCGCTTAGAAGCGGTGAACCGGAATATGGCGAATTTCCGAATACTGAAGTTTCATTTGTAACAGGGGTTGCATTTTTAACCACTGACAGAAACAATTAAAGCTCGTTTTGCATTCTTCTCATATATTCCCTTATTATGTCTTAAAGGACATCTCGCACTACAGAGTGTTTCTGCTGTTTTGGGATATTTGACTACTTTACAACTTAGCTTTCCTTACAGAAAATTACACAAGGGTGTAGCTTTTCTTGGCCTCTCCTTACAGCCCCTCACCCTGGATGGCAAACTCGGCAAAATTTGCATAACCAGTTTTCGCACCAATGAGCCAACAGTATTGGCCTGTTTGACTATCCTCCCATTTTATTTGTTCCCCTGCTAACACCCCCAGAATACCTAAAAAAAAAAAGAATCCTAATACATGTGTCACAAATGCCAATGCAAGATCTACAACTGAAAAGCCAGAAACCTACCTCTTCTTCATCAAGTTGGTTGAAACCAGCTGTTACCAACAAAGCTTCTATAGATGCGGCGCGGAAAAGTGATTGCCTTTAGTCACCTGTGTCCTCTGATTGCTGGGGGGTAGTAACTATGGGTTGATCTTGGAAGGGTGTTCTGAACTTCTCGAGGCTCGACTGCACTTCAACCTAAAATAGAAACAGTTTTCAAAGGATGGAATTTCTAGCCAATTACACTGTAAAAAGTCTCTCCTACATCGGTCTTTAGAGGTTGCACATCACCAAGTCGATGATTTTTATTTCGAATTCGGAGAGTTAAAATCCGAATACAGGATTAAAACGCTAAAATGCGAAATGCTGCAGATTAAGTTATCCTAGTCTGCAGTGTTTTGCATTCTAGCGTTTTAATCCTGTATCGGATTCTAACTCTCCGAATTCGGATTTTAACCCTCCGAATTCGGATTTTAACTCTCCGAATTCGGATTTTAACTCTCTGATGATGTGTGATGTGCAACCACCAAAGTCCGATGTAGGAGAGACATTTACAGTGTAGTTATCTTGTCACAGTTCATCCAAACATTTATATGTGGCCTCACCAAGAAGTATGACTAGATAGTTTCTTTGAAGAGCCAGACCATGTTTTTATATGCTACCCAAACGTCTCAAGCAGTAAGACTGGTTTGGTCTCAAACAGGGAGCGGCGAATCAGCATGGTACCAGATATACATAACAAAGTCATCCCTGTTGTTTGTATGGTTGAGAGTCTTGATTACCTCCTAGTAAACCAACCATTGCTAATTTTTTTCTCATAAAAACCTGACATATGTAATGTATATTTTGATGACCTAGCCTACTACAAAGCGATTCTTATTGGGTTTTTCTTATCAAGAAAATATTCAACAGTTACCAATGAGTTGCTATTCTGCACGTTGACATTTTGCTTCTGCATGATCTATGTTGGTATACTGTTTGTGCAGATGGTGTCATTATGGGCTTACTGGTTAGGTTTGTTTTTAAGCCTGTTCATTTACTGATTTCATTTGTGAAAATAAAGCAAACAAGAATATAGAATATGCACTGTGTAGGACAGAATCCACAGTAGGTATCTGCAAAGGCAAACAGTGCAAAGATTGCTGTGATGATCGATTATTTGCTTGGTGTGCTAGCTTTTTGCAAGGGACCTAAGGCTGAGTATGTTCCAGGCTGTCTGGCATTCCATTCTCTTTTTGGCTCTTTTCACATGGTACAGGCAGGTCGATGCCAGTCCATTTTCTTCAGAAATACAGAATTGGACTGACATTCTCGTCAAAGTACATTGAGGCTTGCTTGTTTCATATTTGAAGGCAAAGCAACAGACTTCTCTGTTGCAGTGTGTAAGATTATAGCTGGTAACAACAACAACAAGCATGCAAACAAGATTGTAAACAAGGTGTAGGCTATTCCCAGGAATCACAGGATCATGCAAAGGCAAAAAGTCCAAGGATTGCTTCTGGGATTGACTATTTTCTTGGTAGGCTAGCTATTTGCAAGGACCTAAGGCTGAGTATGTTCCAGGCTGTATGGCTTTCTATTCTCCATGGCTTTTTTTCACAAAGCCAGTCATTTTTCTTTGGAAATATAGAATCGGAACGTCATTCTTGTCGTAGTATATTGAAACATGATATGAACTTGGTCTTTTTAGGTTGTGAGAAGCCAAAGGACTAATTTGAATTAATAGGTGTGTGGTACTATATATGTGGTGTATTTGCTTGGCTTTATTTCTATTTATTCATTTTTTTACCTTATTTTTTTGAAAAGCACAAGGGTAAAAAAGGCTTTCTTCTTTGCAACTCTTTGAGGAACCCTGAGTGCGCAATTTACTTGGATTAAAAGTGACTTATTTGCAGATGACTTGACTTCGCTACGCTAAAGTCTAGTTTATTTTTAGCCAGTTTAGGTCCATCACTAGTTTGTCCTGTTTCTTCAGTATTATTTGAAGATGCTTTACGAAAAATTGGTATAACAGTATTCTACAAACCTGTAAAGATTCTGTCGATCAGTCGTTCCAAGAGGACCATGTGACTTCATAAAAATTCCTCCATTGACTCCACTCCGTTGAAGAACACTGGAAGATTTCCTTGACACTGCAAGTCTTCTGGTTGTTACCCTTGTCAGTAGGCAGTCTTCTGAGCTGTTTTTATAATCAAGGATTGAGCAACGACTGATATTTGCCATATCTGATCTCGACCAAAATATGAGCTTGAAAAATCACGTTTGGTCGACATTTTAAATTTTCGCGGGTGAATTGTGGACGGATTCACCATGGGAAAGCGTCCACATTCTCAACGTCCCTACTGAAGACTACTGTGGACAGAATGAAAATCCCTAATGGGTGTTGTAATAATTCAATGTGTTTGAATCTAAGATGTAAAAATAAGTTTCCTGTTCAGTTAAACTTTAAAGAATTCTTATATTGTATATAGGGTCTAGGAAATACACCAAGAAATAATTCGCCCACCAAAACACCCCAGTGTTACATGCCAAAACCTTTGAAATGCAACTATATAAGAAATTAGAAAATCTTATTAGAAACTGTAATTTTGACCTCAATCACTTGTTTTTTTTTGTAATTGTCTGCTGAACATACCTTAGTTTTAGAAAAAAATTTCCCACTCTATCACAAATCCATGTTTTTCGGTTACAGTATGACAAATTCTAGACATCCTATGTCAAACGATAGGCTAGATGCCTTTGGTACCCTAGCCGTGACCAACTCCACCATAAAAGAATTCTTATATGGTGGATTGGGTCTACGGAAACCCCCAAGATGCAACTTGCCGATATAAAAAGAGTGGGGATGACATACCCCCTGCCAAAAACTTCCAAATGTAAATATATAAGAAATTAGAAAGTCTTATTAGAAACTTTAGTTTTCATCTCAATCACTAGCTGCATTCGTTGCACTCTGGACTGTCTCTGGTGTTTCATCACTGGTGTCCAGTTCTTCTCTTGTAACGCTTTTTTGTTCACTAATGAGTGCAAAAACGGCATACATTCCGGGTTTTGAGCGAAACCCTGTCAACTGACGAAAACTGCTTACTTCTTGGTAAAGTCGGGATCCTGAGCAGGTTTTGATTAATCTGAACTAGGGAAATAGTTACACAAGCTTAAAAAAGGGACTGACGCTTGCTGGCTGCTTGCCTCTACATAAGCCTATAATTTTCATAAAACTGTTTTTATTTCCAAAAATTTGATAGGCAAGTCTGGACATGTCTGGGGGGGGGGGGGTACCAGGGGGAGTGGTAGCCAGTTTTTTTTTTATATCAGAAGGGGTTCAATTCCTGTCTAATCGTATATTTTATATGGTTACAGTATCCAGTATTACTAATACTGTGTGGCCACCCACTATTCCTAATATTAGGAATAGTCTGCACAGTACATAGGGTTGTATCCCAAAAGCAGGTGTTTGCTGCTGTTTCTTTCCCAAAACTGTGGATTTATGTTTGATTACTAAGCCTTAGACTTCATAACTAAGCCTCAAGCTTAGGCTAACATAATTAATGGTTAAGTAATGCCCAGCACCTGCCAAAACGGAATATCAATAACCTTAAGTTGGGACACTCCGAAATCCAGGATTAGGGATTTATGTATGCTAGCAATGCTACAACATGGAATCCTTAGTCTTAGTAACTCCAAGTGGCAATTCATGTAAGTTAAGCCCATTAATTAATTAATTAAACTACAGGAGGGGTATCCAACCTCGTTTTTACATATCCTCGTTTTGTCTCATCAATTCTGCAAAATTCCTTTAACAGGCCTATGACCTGCTGTAAAACTCACCATAAATCACGAAAAAATTACGAATTCACTTCTATTTACAATTTAATTTGTTTAATTAAACTATTCTTTTGATTCAGGATGTCTGGCGATCCAGGTTGTGTTTCTGCCTTTTGAGCTCAGGTACAGAATAATAGCATTCAAGTTGTTGAGACTTTGGTCTAGAGTCTTGACTTGCTTTAGTGCGACAACACTGAATAGCGAGTGTATTTTTGGGCTTTTGTTTAATTGAAATAAAAAAGAGATACATTTCCTGTTGTTCTTCCTCAGGGACATGCTTAACAAGACCACGAAAAACTCGGGTCCCATTGGGTCTTTCAGGTAAAACTTACCTTACCTTAAATTACCTTAAATCGCACTTCCAGCGAGATAAGGTGGTGTTAGCCTCCTGTAGAGTCTCTCGCTGGTTGGCGGCTTGATTGTCAGATCGTTGTTGTAACATCGGCTCACTGGCACTCCAGTGTAGCCGGCATTGATTGGTTGATAAATCTTGTTAGTCACATCGGCTCACTGGAATCCCAGTGCAGCCGACATTCAGCATTTCGCCAGTCCTCGTCCACGCCTTTCTTGAAGCCATCCAGGGTAGCAGCGTTGATAGTTTTTTCGGAAAGGCTGTTCCAGAGTGGAACACTCCGTACAGAGAAAAAACTGTGCCGCTCGCGTCGTTTACAGCTGGTCAGTTGGAGCTTCTTGGAATGGCCTCTCGTCGACTTTGATTGGGAGCTCTCGAATATCCCAGGAATAATGTCGGAGTCTAACAGCTTTTTTACCATCAGGACGTCGCCGCGTTTACGTCGATACGAGAGGCTGGGAAGCTTCAGTACCCTCAACCGTTCGTGGTATTCTAGGGCTTTTAATTGTGGTGACATCTTAGTGGCTCTTCTTTGCACTCCCTCTAGGGCTTTGGCATCCATTTTGTGGTGGGGTGATGCAACAATCATGCCGTACTCAAGGTGGGGTCTCACAAGCGCAGTATAAAGCTTCTTAATGATCACAGGCTTCCTAGAGGTGATGGTCCTTTTGACAAGTCCAAGTGCTCTGTTTCCTTTAGCCACTTGGTGGCGAGTGTGGGGATGAAATTTAAACTGGTTGTCAATTGTGACACCCAGGTCCCTTTCCTCCTCCACACTTTCTAGGTCAATGTGGTTTTTGGATCCATTCGACATGGTGTACGTATGTTGAGGGTTCTTAGGTCCAAGGTGAAGTACTTTACACTTCGCAGCATTGAACTCCAAAAGCCACAGAGATGACCAGTTGGAAAGAGCATCAAGGTCAGCTTGCAGTTCAGATGTTTGTTTGTTGTTGGCAACAGGACCGAAGAGTTTTGAGTCATCAGCAAAGAGTGTAAGGGTGTTATGTACAACAGAGGGACAATCATTTATATAGATGCTGAATAACGTTGGCCCAAGCTTGGTGCCTTGAGGAACGCCACTCAATACTGGGCTTGGGTCGGAGAAGGATTGTGAGCCATGACTATTGTAAATCATCACCCTCTGTGTACGTCCAGTCAAGAAAGACTCTATCCATTCTACAACATCAGGATGTAATTGATACCTGGACAGTTTATAAAGAAGGTAAGCATGAACAACCTTATCGAATGCCTTGGCCTGGTCAAGCAAAATAAGATCCACTGGAAGCCCCTCATCAATGAGTTTGGTTACTATGTCATAAGACTGAACAAGATTGGTCTCAACTGACCGACCTTTTCTGAATCCATAAACCATCTTAACAGTAGCTTTCAGCTCAGGTCCTTTACCGGCACTGAATAGGTCACCAGTCGATGACCTTGTCTGTCAATGTTCCCATGTGAGCTACGAAAATTTGCCAAATCCCCTGTTAACCCCACAAGCCCCACTGCTTTCTCAAACTTCCCCACTCTGGCGCAGACGGGGGCAGAAAGAAAGGTTTGAGAATGCATTTTCGGAGGTAACGGATCTTCAAGACCAAGTTTTCGGAATCTGGAGAGACCTAAAATATGCAGAAAACACTGATCTCCAGCCTCCCACGACCAGCCACCCCTTGTCCACACACCTCCGCCTGCCTCGTGAAAATCGCGGCTTCTGGCAGCAACACTTCAGTTGAAGCAACTGACATTAGCTGTATGAACTAGGAAACCAAAATTCTGCCACTCAGTTTTCGGAGCTGCAGCAGCAACATCTTTGTTTACAAAACACCTTGATGAAAAGGTAGGATAATAATCTTAATAATTATATCAGTAAGTAGTTATCAGACATTGAACTGTGACAACGTTGCACCAGCTAGTTGTTCGAGGTAGTGTATGTAGTGTCGAGGTAGACCTTGCCGTAATCGAGCTCTTGTAAATAGGGTTTTGGAGGACTAAACATTAATTTTTCATTTCTGCAAAAGTTTTCACAAGACTAGCCTAAATAGTGTTGCCATATTGCCCAATTATTAGGCTTCAATTTGGTGCATCTCTTTTTATTTTAAAAGATCTTCAAGCACCGATAATTGAAAGTGAAGTCATCCTGTTTTTAGAATTTCAGAAATCTGTCTGAGGTTAGGTATCAAGGTGTTCATACTTCAGAAATTACAGGAGTGTTGCATGAAGCTGCCCTTACTATGGCACCGCCCACCCCCCAATTGGCCATGGTACATGATTCTGCCACCTTGGATCATGAAGCTGCCACCTCAGAAAAATCATGCAAATTCCAAGAAAACAGAAAATTTTGTTATTTGCAAAACGTCAAGGAACCTCTCTGACCAAACAGCTGGCCTCTAACTTCACCATGTAGCAAAATACTATTTTTGGCAAAGTGGGCGACTTCATGATCACTTGGGTGCCTATATTCTTTCGTGTTCTCTAGCTTAGCCTTGAACAATTACAAGTAAACTATGGTACCAGCAGAAAGTGAAGGTTCTAAGCTTCCTTTCAGGATACTCCACTGAATTTTATTGTTTATATCAACCTTTACTCCTTTTCCCTAAGTCATTTCCCAAAAATAGGAGTTTAGGGTGGCGGCTTCACGCAGCACTCCTGTACAGTCATCTGGTCAGTCTACCACAAATCCCTGATTTTTGGATACCCTATGCCAAATGCTTGATATCTCTAGCATTCGGCATAGCCTATGCCTAACGCTGGATACCCTATGCCAAACGCTGGATACCTGTTTCCAATAAGATATTGATGATTTGATGAAGCTCTGAAATCAACCAATCAGAATTAACCTATAGCCTAGTGAAATAGGTCAGGGTTAGAGTACCAACAGGTATCCAGCGTTTGGCATAGGGTATCCAGCGTTAGGCATACGCTATGCCAAATGTTAGATATATCCAGCATTTGGCATAGGGTATCCAAAAATCAGGGGTTTGTGGTAGACTGCATCTGGTGGCCTCCTGAAATTTCTTTAGAAGTAATGTCCTTTTAGGAGGTAATTAAAGCCACTTGATTCATTGACAATAAGAGAAGTGCCCTTCAATAATACTGTTTTAGCCATTTTAGGTCATGAAAAACAAAATGTAAAAATTGTTCAACTGACAACAGTAGAATGGAAATCAATGATATCACAAAAGCTCAATAACTGTTTTGTTTTAGTATCCTAGAAAGTGACGGCAGATGAAAATTTCGGTTATACCTTATGGGTGCAGCATTTGGTCAAACATTTAAGAATCACATTCAGTTTGTGGACAAGCTGTAGGACTGCCTGCAGGTCCGGGTCAGCTGTTATTGTTGCTGATGTGCTAATGAAAACTCAGAACATAGAGTCAAGTGGTGTTCAAGTCGATACCACTGTAAGAGCCGCAAGCAGCCGCTGTTTTCAAAATCCCAGAAGAAAGGAAGAAAGCCAATTTTATTTTCCTCCTGGAAGGGCACTGACATTTCTGCCAAGTTTTTCTCTGAAATGGCTTCTGTCGCAAGAAGATGCGCGATCTCTGTGGCTAAAAGGACTTTCTCCTCCACAGCTTGCAAGAATGCAGACAGAGGTAAGATATTAGGCAACATTGTGATACACTTTTCTTTATTTACAGGAGGGGTACCTAACCTCAGACAGATTTCTGAAATTCTAAAAACTGGATGATTTAACTATTAATTATCTGTGCTTGAAGACCATTTAAAATATAAAGAAATGCACCAAATTGAAGCTTAATAATTGGGAAATATGACAACACTATTCACAGATTTAGTCTTGTGAAAACTTTTGCAGAAAATAAAAATTCATTTTTAATCCTCCAAAACCCTATTTACAAGAGCTCAATTACGGCGAGGTCTACCTCAACACTACGTACACTACCTCGAACGACTAGCCGGCGCAACGTCATCACAGTTCAATGTCTGATAACCAGTTACTGATATAATTATGAAGATTATTAGCCTACTTTTTCAACAAGGTGTTTTTATAAACAAAGATGTTGCTGCTGCAGCTCCGAAAACTTAGTGGCAGAGTTTTTGGGTTCCTAGTTCATACAGCTAATGTCAGTTGCTTCAGCTGAAGCGTCGCAGCCAGAAGCCGCGATTATCACAGGGCAGATGGAAGTGTGGGGACAAGGGGTGGCTGGCCGTGGGAGGCTGGAGATAAGTGTTTTTGGCATATTTTAGGTCTCTCCAGATTCCGAAAACTTGGTCATGAAGATTTGTTGCCTCCGAAAATGCCTTCTTAAACCTTTCTTTCTGCCCCCGTCTGCACCAGAGTGGGGAAGTTTGAGAAAGTAGAGGGGCTTGTGGGGTTAACAGAGGATTTGCCAAATCTTCGTAGCTCACATGGGAACATTGACGGACAAGCTTGAAGTATCATGGACTGGTGACCTATTCAGTGCCGGTAAAGGACCTGAGCTGAAAGCTACTATTAATTTTTACCCAAAATACCCAATGGGACCGCGAAAAACTCAGGGTTTTTCGCGGTCTTGTTAAGTATGAGGAATAACGAAAGAAAATTAATCTCTTTTTCATTAAAATTAAACAAAAGCCAAAAAATACACTCTATTCAGTGTTGTCGCACTAAAGCAAGTCAAGACTCCAGACCAAAGTCTCAACAGATCCTCCGCTCTGCGACAAACTTCTTGAATGCTATTATTCTGTATGTGAGCTTGACGGCCGAAACACAACCTCGATCGCCAGACATCATAAAACAAAAGAATAGTTTAATTAAACAAAGTAAATTGTAAATAGAAGTGAATTCTTAATTTTTTCGTGATTTATGGTGAGTTTTACAGCAGGTTATAGGCCTTTTAAAGGAATTTTACAGAATTGACGGGACGAAAATGAGGATATGTAAAAACGATGTTGGATACCCCTCCTGTATTTGTCACACTGTGTCAAACTCAGCACTTGAAAAAAAATAGGATAGCCGGAAGTTGCAAGAACCCAATTGCTGCTAGCATTTGGCAGTGCTGTATCCTTTAAGTAGCTGCATTCTTTGTCATGGGAGTTCTTGTTGGTGGTCCCCAGTTATTCACATACATTAGCCTAGGCTATAAGGCATGTTTGCATCCACCTGTGACTACTCACCAGTCTTATAACCCATGTTTGAACTAACCAACATCCAGTTTTACCTCACCGGTGCGGACTAACCAGAACCTGCTCTTTACCGAGAACAAGAATAAATAAGGGAAGAATTGAGAAGACTTGAATCATGCGACGTGTCTTTCCGCCCGATTCTCAAGTATCGCGGGTGGAGCCTACTCGGCGCCTGTCCCGACCACAGAGTAATTATTGGCGCTGGTTCTTCTGATCGCCGTTCTCTGTGTCAAGAAAGTGCGCCAAAATTCAAATTATACAGAAAAAGGCCGACATTTTGCAGTATGCTCTACAATTAAACCGCAGCTACCACTAATTTAAAAGACGAGATAAGGGGCTAAAGTACAGTGAGATGATAGAAGTGATGTTCAATCAGGCGGAAAAGGACCAATTTGGACTGAATACTACAAGTTTAAAGAAGGAAGGGACAAGTTTCCAAATGTTTTTACTCCAGGCTTAGAAAGTCAGGTAGAATATCCGTCTCTGGAGAAGTGGGAAGTAACATTTACTTCTTCTTTTTTTCACACAAAAATATTCATGTAATCTCCATGGCTGGCAGGTTCATCGTGATGAAAGAAAAAAGTTTTAATAGGATAGGCTAGATAATGAAACATTTAGACAACTACCAGAGATAATGATATACATTTGGACCAACAATAATAAGTTGTATCCCAACTGTAGACGTTTTGAATGAAATCGTATAGTTGTCAATTTCCATAATCAGTCATTAATTTAAAATTAGGAAATACTTCAACCCAACTGTTAACTATCCGAGAAATGCTATGAACTAAATTTTGTGTACAGTGTACAACTTAAAACAAAACATAACAACTCTTTGGGTATGGTTAGTCAGCTATGCCCAAAATTCGAATTTGAATGATGCAAAAACATGATAAATGTAAAAAAAACGATGATGAAATAGCGGTCTGTTATTGGCATAGACAATGGCATAGCCCCACAGCATTGGGTGGGGGGGCATCCCCCCTCCCTCTCCCCCAGTCATGACGCCCCTGGTCTCAGATGTCTCATTCATGTTCGGACGAAATCCAATGTATGTGGGGAGGGTGGGTTGGAGGGGGAACCGGAAATCTTGTTCATGCGCTATCGGGATGAGATTTGGTGGGAAGAACAAGCACAAGCTGTAGGTACATCATTGACATAACTGGACAAGATTTGCACACTGGGGGGGGGGGGGAGGAGTTGGATGGGGGTACAGAGTTAACTTACTGCCACGTGGGCTAGGACAATGAAAGTTGGCAGTCCGATCATCTGGGGGTGGGAGGGGGAATCGAGAAAATTTTATAGTGCAGAACTTCCGTTTGGTGCTCGGATTGGAATAAAACTTAAGAACTTAATGGATGACATATCTCGGATATCCCATTTAAAGTCCGGACCGTATTCGCCAGCTGTGGGGGAGTTGGGGGGTGAGACCAGAAATCGTGAGAAACGGTTAGAATGAAGGGATTGGAGTAAAACTTGCTGGGAAGAACACTCGTCTGTGCTAGATCGATCATTTATACGGTTAGACTGGATCTGGACACTTTGGAGGGGGGTGTTCCGAAATTCCTGTAATGGGGATTTTCACGACGAAACTTGGCAGGCATATCTTGGACTCGATCAAACTGACTTGGATATTCAAAATTCCTCGATTTGATCATCATGGAAGGAGGGGTAATCCAAAATATTGAGTCATGCGTAACTTTGGAATGGGTGATTGGATCCAGTGAAATTTAATAATTGAACAGAAGACATGTCTCTGATGTTCTTTCAAACTACAAATCAACATATCTGCAAAAAAGTTGCTGGGTTGTTTCCTTCCCCAAAGTTGACCCTGAAAATTGACAGCCTGACGAGGACCCTTGCCAAGAAGGGCCGAAATATCGCAAAAAAGCGTCGTAGCTGACATATCGGTTTAGTTTTATGCATTAATTGAATATATGTTTCAAAGTCAACTTGGGATCAAGGAATATTTAACAGTCTTATACACAGTCACCTCATTCACACCTGAGCTCCAATTCCTTGCTGTAACTTTACTAGATTGAGAACCAGAAACATCATTCTTTAAGATGGTTCAAGGAAAAGAAAGGGTAAACAGTTAGAACAGATTTGGAAAATAGTTGAAATTTTTAAGTCGTAAAATTTTGCCTTGTGACTTTTCAAACTGCCTGGATCCTTCAGTTTAATATTTTTGCAGCCATTTATAAAGTTTCATAGTTTTGCGATCACTACCCTTCTTAGATAAGATGTGCAAGGTTTATGACTAGCTGATGCTGTTGCTCTTCAAAAGCAGTGAGTGAAATACAATATTAACCCTACTCTCTTTTACCTGTTTTTTTTTTCTTTTGAACAACTGTATCTTTGTATCTGTTGTCTGCATCTGTAAAATTAAGTGGAAAAGAGCAACCTATTTCTTCCAGAAAAAGGCACTCAATAAATTAAAAAAAGCTTAGCAATTCCTCTTAACTTCAGTGGAAATTCTGCATTGGTTGCACTCCATGCTCCATGAATATATGGTATGAGTCTGCATTGAAGGCCAAAGCTCAGATGATAATGGTATGACGTTTTGCCGTAAGAATGTGTAAGGATGGAAAAATGGTCAGTTCATTACACTGTGAAAACTTAGAAAGAAAGTAATTTAATGTTCTGATTGCTCCCTCCCTTTCACTGTCTAGCTCCACCCCTGTTGCTAATAAATAAGAAAGAAATAAGACGGAAGTTAGGCTACATTTTCCACTGTCTTGATGCTTGTAAGCTTGAGAATCTCGTAGACCTAACGTAACATTAATAGCTAAATGGAGACTTCCTTATAATTTTATTGTTCTTTTTTAGTTATGCCCAGCCAGTTGGAGCATGCCACTGGTATTGAAAAACAGGAGCTATTAGCCAAATTGGCTGGTAATGAGGTAAGAGAAAATAACGTCATTGTTACAGCATGTGTTAAGTCACAAGGAGTATCAAAACTGCATTTGTCTTGAGATTCCAACGAATGGGGTTGGGGTTGGCTTTGCATGACAAAAAACAAAAAGCACATGCCCAACCACAGTGACGCCGCGACCCGAACCCATAGGGGAGAGGGCGCAGGTCCGTTACATTTTTGCTTTTTTGCAAACCAAGATTTCGTTGCATTTTTGCAACCAAGATGTTTAAGCTTGCCGCGATAGGCTCTCTTCAAGACGACCACGGTGTCAGAAGCTTGATAACAGACAATGGCGGAAATAGGGGGGCATGGTGGGGGGCAGCTGCCCCCCCCCCCCCCACAAAGTAGAATATTTTTACCTGCAAAATTGTTGGACACTGCTGGGGTAGCTCCGGACATTACTTTTTTTTTAACCCAGGAAGGACTTTCAAGAAAGTTGTATACACATTTTTTCATTTGCTTTCGTTGCCTCAATTCAGTTTCGTTTGTTTGCTTCCGTTTGGGAAAACTGTACAAGTATACCGTCTCTTTATCACCATCTGGTATTATCATCCTGATAAGCTGTTGTCGCTGGGTCTGAATATGACTTGTTTTCTTCCGGAATGGGTCCGTAAAGACTTTCTCAGTCTGTTTGCTGACTTTTTTCCTTGCCTGGTCAGATTTTCTTTTTTTCCTTCAGTTTCTCTTTCTTTGCTGTCCGTACCTGCCTCAAGCATTTTAGTAACTCTCAAACTGTTGTATTAATTACGGAAGTTGGTTTGTCACCTGGTAGAGCAGATCTTAAACTACCTAAAGAATTGTTACGGGTAGATGATACAGTACATGAGAACATAACAAAATACCCCCTTCAACCCTCTAGGTTCGGACCTAGAAGTAGGATGTCTAGTTTTACTCGAGTCTGAGTATTTCTAGCATCGCCTCGGATCATCGACCCCCCCCCCCCCCCCCCCCTTCAACTCCCCCAACGCGGCCGAATGTACTTCAGATGCATATATGGATCATCTAAAGCTTCTTCTCTTACCACCTTTTAAGCTTCACTCGCATCTGAGCATTTTTTGGAATATTCCCACCCGCCCCCACCATGCTTGAATCCGGTCTTGACCCTGACATTTATCGTATGACCGTTGTAATCTCCAAGTTTTATTAAATCGCTCCACTCGATTGACCGCTATGCGAGCCACAAAAAACTTACATTCCATTTTGCCCATTCACTTTTTGGGATCCCAAAACGTAAGTGGAGGGATACCTATGACATCGGAAAAATGTCCGACTGTCTGTGAGCACGATAACTCTCGAAGGGAATGAGATATTTTGATGAAACTTGGTGTGAGGATTCATTGGGTCAAGGGTAAAGTCAAGTTCGTAGATGGGCTTAGGGGGTTCAAATTAAGGGACAAGCAATATTTTTTTAAACAGCTAATGTGATAGTCGATTTTGAGGTAAGAAGGCATGCCTCGGTAGTGAAAACCATTTTCTCGCCGGACAAGTAGTTCGTCCGAAATCCGGCAAAAACCGGAAAGTTGGTTAAAAGTAAAAGTTTTATTTGAAGTTGGTTAAATGTTAGATTTAGGGGTAAGAAAAAATGCTGAACACGATGATGAAAATCACTTTCTCGGCGAACAAGTAGTTCGTCCGGAATCCGGTGAAAACCGGAAAGTTGGTTAAAAGTAAAAGTTTCATTTGAAGTTGATTAAATGTTCGATTTAGAGGTGAAAGACATGGTGAACACGATCGTGAAAACCATTTTCTCGCCGAACAACTAGTTCGACAGGAATCCGGCCAAAACGGGAAAAAATTTTAAAAGCTAAAGTTTGATTAGATGTGGACGAAACCGGAAACTTGGCAGAAGTAAAGCAGGGGGTCTCGGTCAGTATCGCTAAAATAGATATGGCTTATAGAGGTATATCTGAACTTGGTTTTCTCTGATGATTAGCCTGGCGAAGACAGGATCTGGCGAAGACAAGACCCAATTGTCTGAATCAAATGTTAGATTTTTGGGATCCCATCGGCACCATTGGTCTTGTTCTTTGTGCATCTCACGAAGTTTCCGGACCCCCCCCCCCCTCCTCCAGCTGCCCCCAACTATGGCTGCATGTCGTTCGGACACTTGTTTTCATACCTAGGTCATGTTCTTATCTCCCATAAAGTTTCCCTCGAATCGGATCACCCGTTCACAACCTACGGAAGTTTGTAATTTCCGGATTGCAGCTTGGCTCGAGTGCCACATGCCCATCACTTTTCGATCGGTCGGTCAGCCTGTTGGTCCACTCTTCTCAGGTTAGGGTACTTCCAGAGGTGCTAGGGTGATGAAACTTGACAGGAATATCAGGGATTCGACCAAACTAATCTAGAAATAGTCACTTTCCCCGATCCGACCATCGTGGGGGAAGAGAGGGAGGGAAATCCGGAATCTTGAGGTATGTATAACTTTGGAACGGGCGATAAGGTACTTCCAGATATGCTAGGACGATGAAACTTGACTTGAACGCTAGACTTGACAAGATTGGCTTAGAAATTGCCACTTCCCAGATATGACCATCCCTTAAAGTACTCATCTTAACCGCAAAGTACAAAAAATACTTATAAGCTAAATATACATTTTCATGATCCCAATGAGCCCATACTCATTTTTGCCCAAGGGTTTTGCTTAGAAATTAAATTCTAGCTCCCTAAGTGCGCATCGTAACCGCCAAGTGAAAAAAATATACTTTTACCAAACGATACATTTCATGATCTCCGAGGGCCATTGATCTTTGTGCCAATGTCCTGCTTAAAAGGAATTTCTAGCATCCTTAAAAGTGCGCATCTTAACCGAATAGTCAAAAAAATGTTTTTGACCAAACGATATATATTTATAATCCGCAAGGGCCGATGATCGCTTTGCCGCAAGGATTTTGCTTTGCTTATAAGTGAATCCTTTAAAGAAAAAACAATACTTTTAAGCAAAATATACACTTCCATGATCCCGATGAGACTACCATCACTTCGGCTTCAAGGGTTTTGAGCGCTTTCAAGTGCGCATCATTACAGTCAAGTACCAACCGATATATTGTCGTGATTTCCAAGGGCCCATGATCATTCGTATCTCAAGGATTTTGCTTACGAATAATCACAGCAAACCCACGAATTGTCAAACTCCTACTTTCATCCTCTGACCCAGCCTAGCAGGTGTCATGTGAAGTTCTAGCTCTTGTTTTCGTTCCCGTTCAGTATAGATTGGCCTGATAAATGTACTTCCACTTACCCCAAGTGGGGCCAAATGTCTTAAATTCTTAAAAAAAAAAAAAAATAACAACATAGTGAGTCTATCTATGAGTCTAATCTATGTAGCGTTGTCTCCACTATCTTCTGCCCTAACATTTCTTTTTTTGTATAATATTTATACCCCAACTTTTCTATATTTGACATTGCAAAACCGATACGTCATCTACATTATTTATGTTTGAGCTATATCTTCAGTTTCTTTTTCCGTTAAAATTAAGTTTCTTTTTTCGGTCTGAGCCTGTAGGAGGACGCTTGCCAAGAAGGGCCAACATATAGCTCTATTAAATTGTAGCTGACGTATCCGTTTTGCAGTTTCAAATGTGATTCGCATTCAGCTTGGGTTGAATGAATGTCCTTCAACTTTTCGTGAAATTTGGTTAGTTTAAAAATTCGTTAGTAATTCAGAAAATAAAAAATAAAGAGCTATTCACTGTACTGTTTAAAGTTAAGTCTAAGTAAAAACAGAGTATAGTCTTACGCAAGGCCGTATCCCCCCCCCCCCCCCGAAACATAAACAAATAATAATGATTTTTATAGGCTTTTCCCTCTGATCTATGTGTTTTTTGTACCTTTTGTCCGACCAGCAGGCACCCCCCCCCCCCCCCCCGAAATAAATTCCTGGATACGGGCCTGGTCTTACGTCTTGTTTTTTTTTAGGACCCGTATGAAATGTCCATCAACAAGCGTGGACCTGGAACCAAGGAATGCCCAAACTTGGTGCCATCTAGCTTCAACATGAGAGTTGTAGGATGTGTGTGCGAAGAGGATGCCACTAGTATCAACTGGATGTGGCTCTACAAGGGGGAATCTAAGAGATGCGAGTGTGGATACTTCTTCAAGCTGGTGGAAAAGAAGCACATCTAAGTTTTGGAATTGTAGGGAGAAATGAAACATGGTCTTTGCTAAATAAATTGTAGTCGTGATGCCACTTTGTGTAAATAAACAGTCTACACGCCATTGTTAATCCTTGCATTATTTGAAGAAGTAAAGTTGTCGATACCAATCAGTGTGAAGCGTGATTGTTAGAAGAGTGAATGTTTTTAGCAAAGACTGTTGGTGTGTACTTTAGCAAGGGGAGTTGTGCTTTAGGTTCAGCGTGGGTTCTCAATAATATTTGTACATGGGTCGCACGCTCCCGGGCATCAGCCAGAAATTTGACGCGGTATAGTATTTAAGCATAGAACACGAGTGGCGTTCACCCCGGTTTGTGTAGTCCGACAGAAATCTAAGAATAGGCTACCACTTTATTTTTTTGTAGGCCATATATATCAAAGATGTGAAAGAGCGAGGAAGATTTGCCACTCCCATAAGCCCAATGAGTCGCGTCATGTATGTGCTATCACTTTTCAGCCAGAAATTCAAGAAAACCACTGGATTCTTCTGTAGGCCATATGTATATCTTTTATACATATGAGTCAATAGGTTAGTGTGTGGTTTTTAACGGGTCCATTCAGCCCAAGTGGGAAGATGTCAGGACAGCAGCCTAGCTGAGAGACGAATAATGTCTCTTCTTGGATGTCCTAAGTGCCGCTAATGTTATATGTGGTCAGTAGCAGTGAGTCGACGCGAAAGTCGGTAAAATGACTAGCTAGTCGTCTATCCCCCTAATATTTTGGCTAGCAACCCTCTTGTCAGAATGAAGTAAGTAATTAATTTATAACCCGCCAGTTTGAACAAGACCAAAGGTTTCGATGGGATCCCAAAAATTTAATATTTGATCCAGACTCGTTGAACATTTTACTATTAAAATTCAGAAGCAGATTGAGGCCAATAGCTAATCATCTGAGAAAACCAAGTTCAGATATGGATTCAGCATGTGTGTTTTACCCCAATAACCCAGATCTATTTTGATGAAAACGTCCTGCCTACTTCTGCCAATTTTCCGGTTTCTGCCGAATTCCGGAACTACTTGCCAAAAAAGAAAGCTAAAAAACGAATTCAGAGTACGGTATCTTCTTTTCCGATATAGAACATCCAATTCTTGTTCCAGCCGGATTCCGGGTGAACTATATTTCTGGGTCAAAATGATTGCCATATTCGGATTCATCATCTCTTCTTACTCGTAAATCGTATATCTGATCAACTACAAATAAAACTTACTTTTAACAAATCTTCAGGTTTTCGCCGAATTCCGGACGAACTACTTGTCCGTGAGAAAATGGTTTTCATCATCGTTTTCAGCATGTCTTCTTACCCCACAACCGACTATCACATTAGTTGTTTAAAAAATATTTTGTTGGTCCCTAATTTGAACCCCGACCCCTAAATATAGGGCTGCACTGCAGAGCCCATCTTGAACTTGACCCAAGAATCCTCACCAGGACAGACAGACTTTCGCGATGTCATAGGTATCCCTCCATTTGGCTCCACGTTTTGGGATCCCAAACAGTGGAGTAAATAAAAGAAAATAAATAAAACACAAAGAGACATTGAATTTCCAATCTTCGGCCAAGAAGCAGTGGATAACGTCGTGCGAGTGACTGAGCTTGCCAGAACAACCTAGTGGTGGTTTCCGTATCTTGAAATTCAAATGAGCTGTTTTAGTTTAACGGTCTCTCTTCCATTCCTTCGCTCGAATCTTTCTAGACCAGTCGATGTGATCCCAAAAATCTAATATTTGATCCAGACAATTGGGTCTTGTCCTTGCCAGGCTAATCATCAGAGAAAACCAAGTTCATGTATAAGCCATATCTATTTTGACGATACTGACCGAAAATTCCTGCTTTACTTCTGCCAAGTTTCCGGTTTTGCCCGAATTCCGAGTGAACTACTAGTCCAGCATAAAAAAAAATTTAGAAACGAATCCAGTGTATCTCCTTATCCCTAAAAGGAACATCAAATCAACTTTAAATAAAAAATTCCGGGTACAAGCGGATTCCGAACTAATTACATGTCCGGTTAAAAAATTATAGACATATACAGACTCCGCCTCTCTTTTTACCCCTAATCCGTCATTTAATCAACTTGAGATAAAACGTTTGCTTGTAACAAATTTTCTTGACTCCAGGCGAACTAGTTGCCCAGCGAGACTATGGTTTTCACAATCGTGTTCAGCATGTCTTCTTCCCCTTAAATCGAACATTTAATCAACTTCAAATGAAACTTTTACTTTTAACCGACTTTCCGCGATTTTGCTGGACGAACTACTTGTCCGGGGAGAAAATCCTTTTCATCATCGTGCTCAGCATGCCTTCTTACCCCATAATCGACCATCAAATTAGCTGTTTAAAAATAGTTTGCTTGTCCTTAATTTGAACCCCCCACCCCTAAATGTAGGGCTACAGAGCCCATCTACGAACTTCACCTTACCCTTGACCCGAAGAATCCTTACACCAAGTTTCATCAAAATGTCTCATCCCTTCGAGAGTTATCGTGCTAACAGACGGACAACTTTTGCGATATCATAGCCATCCCTCAACTTACGTTTTAGGATCGCAAAGAAACCCTTTATTCTGTACTCTTACAGCCTGCTGTACAGCTATGCTAGGGTTCGATACTTTCCACTCGCATTTCCAGTCTACTTTTAAATTCATGGACAAGAATAGAAGGTAGCTGGAAATAAGGCCAAATTTTGTTATGTTCGTGCTGACTGTGGAGAAGTTTTGGTTCTTACCGAATCTCCATTTTTCCGGGCTCCCGGCGAATCATCTATCCGAGCGGAGAACGAATGGCAAATAACAGTAGGAAGTAGCGCCAAGACCTTTGCGTTCCATGCTTCGCAAACGGGCCATACTGATAGCGCTGCCCACTACACTTGCGACATTTAAAGTGAGACAAACTTGCGGGTTTAAATTTTGTTTGGTAGATCTGTGATGCGATCTGAACACATTGAGGAAATAGTGGAAGTTTTTCTCTCTTTTTTTTATCAGAATACGAATTTGTTGAGAGCGCTGGCGAACGACTGATTGAGTTTCAGTACGGAAATTCACTATCACTAGCGATGCTAGTATCGCTGCTGTTCGAGTGTGTGTCACTTTTTCCAAGTCTTTGCCCTATTCCTAACGTTATTTTGCTCTGCACCAGTAGTTCAGAATTGAGGGCCGTGTGATATGACCTATACCAACTCTGCTCTCTATGCTATTCTCCGCGAATATTAAATGAAGCAGTTCTAAGATCCTAGATGGCGTTTAACTAAAATCTAGAAAAAACTGCTTTTCGGCTCGTCTGCTTACTTGAAAGTTGAAAAATAACGACGGGGAAAAGTTCAAAATATGCTAAAGGAGTATTCTCGCCGTTCCCCGCGGACTCCCCTTGAGGAGTCTCCGTGTTTTTGTTTGTCCCGGGGACTCGCCCCCCCCCCCCCCCATATTCTCGCTAGTCCCCACGGACTGGGAATGCTCCGATTATAATCACCAAAAAGGATTCCCTTTCATATTTTGCTGGTGTTGGTGCAATGTAAAAAAAACAATCAGAATAAAGAAAACCAAAGATAAAATGGATTCAAACTAATTTGGTCAACTGCATATTTTTTTTCGATCAAAATCCATTCTGGAAGCAATCCCGGTGTTCTTGTTGTTTTCCGTACGCGGAGTCCGCGAGGAGTGTCTCCCTCTGTTCTGGCCGTTCCCTTTGATTCCCTGAGGAGTCCTCGGGAAACGGCGACAAAACGCCTTAAGTAATCTACTCTGTTGAAGCTTTGACAAACTTTTGCGCTGGTCAACCGCAGTTTTCGTGTATATGTTTTTCAGCGGATGACGGTTTCTTTGCACAACTATACTGTTGTGTCAGCCTTCTTCAGGCCAGGTTTGTCACATTTTCATCAGTCGTGCCCCAGCAGCCCGTGAGAGAGGACGTATGTATGTGAGTGAAAGATCGGCGAACAAGAACGTGAAGGAGGACGTTGTAAATGGAACCCCTTAAGCCCCCAGGGAGGTTACTTCTCACTTCTGTGGTAGAACCGAAAGATGACCTAGAAGAGGTGATTATTCCCTCCTTTATGTTCCTAGGTGCTTGGTTGTGCTGGCAGAAGCTTTTGTTATTGTACAGACAGGAGGAGTACCAACCTCAGATGTTTGAAGGAAATTCCAGTCCTAAAAAGATTCTAACTGTCAAGAGGAAACCCTGAGTAAGCTAGGACCTATTTTGGACTGTAGACAAAATATTCTTGTAAGGTTTTCAGGCCACGTTCGAGGTCAGATAAATTCCAGGTATGATACCCCTCATGTAGAAGGATTGCTAGGAAGGTAGGCTATGGTCCAGTATTTCATGATGCTTGAAATCGTAAGATAATACAGCGAGAAAATTGTAGTGTCATAGTTACGTTTTAAATAAAGTCTAACCATAAAGGGCAGAGATATGACAGTCTAGTTACCCATCACTTATTGTTGCTCTGCTATTCATATAGTTGATTGTCTTCAAAGGAACTTTTCTTATTGCTGTATGCTTGCTGGATGCTTGGAACTTCCGTGTGCTTTTACCTCTATTTTGAAATATTTAGCAACTATAACTCAATACTCAGTTATCAAAAGGTCTTACCTCCCCGTTGGTCATTTTTATTTGGGACACAAATTCTGATTAGATGACACTAGCTCTGGAATGACACATCATTTTGATACGAGACTCTAGATGGCTCTTAGATCATTGTAGGTTGTTGACAAGAACAAAGAGATTTGTACTTTTGACAGGAGAATCTAACCACTAGGGTAACTCAGTTTGCCCACAATTGGAGATACAGCTTTTTGATAACCGGCAGGGGCGTTGCAATGCGGGGGGGGGGGGGGGTCTGGGAGGTGGTACCCCCTTGCTCATCGAAGAATGAAAAAAGCTAATCTGGAGAGTGGCGGACCAAATAAATTCAGCTAATCTGGGCACTCTGCGAGCGCCCGACCCCCAGAAATAGCTAAACTGGATGCTCACAGAGCGCCAGAATACAAAAGTTCAGCTAAACGGGCGTTCACCCAGGAAAGCTCAGTGGGGGGCGGGCAGTGCACCTGAAAAATTCAGTAAGGCTAGGTCAGGATTACCAAGAAACTGAGTTGACATCTACTTTGGACCTAGGCCGTGTGGGGGTTCTCGAATGTTTGAGGATTCTCAGCTGCATGTTTTACCAGATTTACAATTTTAACACAATCTGTTATATACCAAAATCTGTTAATTCATGTAAAAATCAGGCCGATTTTGCTTGTGTCATACAATTATAAGAATTTGTTAGTTTCTACTTAGTTAGTGCGATGTTATAAAAATAAATCGGCTTTGCAAAGAATGAGTGATGGTGTAATGACTGGCCTGATTGTTGTAACATGTCATTTGATTTTTATTTTGTTTTTTAACTGGAAACTCAGAAAGTCTGCTGTTTCATGTTTTCTTTTTCTGGATGATCAGTAGGCCTACTTCTTTTTTGGAAAGGGTCAAACTAAATCACAATACCAACTTCCAGCTAAAACTCTCACATTTTCTGGATTCGTCATCAACAGATCTGCAGATCCGTGCTAAGTGGCCTTTAATTTCATTTTGGATCAGAAAATATGTATTCTGATCATACAGGATTTCACAAAATAATTTTGCTGGCAACTCCTTTTGTAGTAGGCTCTATTTACTGAAAGCTCGCGTCATTTCATTCGTGTTTTAGGCTTGGAATTTAGAGGCTTGGGTCACCTTAAAATCAAGATTTTATTGGCGGAAGTAATGTTTTGCCCGAAAGAAGTCATAGCCTACTTACAAAATTTTGCCTGAGGGGCTCATTTTCATTCTGTTTGATAGACAGTAATTAGGAACTGCTGTGTCGCGGGTTATTGAGTTAGAGAATTCCTGTTATTGGGATCCCAAAACGTAAGTGGAGGGATACCTATGACATCGCAAAAGTTGTCCGTCCGTCCGTCTGTCCGTCTGTACGCACGATAACTCTCGAAGGGAATGAGATATTTTGATGAAACTTGGTGTGAGGATTCGTTGGGTCGTCGGACCGGTCAAGTTTGTAGATGGGCTTTGTAGCCCTACATTTAGGGGTGGGGAGGGGGTTCAAATTAAGGGGCAAACAAAATATTTTGAAACAGCTAATTTGATAGTCGATTATGGAGTAAGAAGACATGCTGAGGACGATGGGGAAAACTATTTTCTCGACGGACAAGTAGTTCGACCGGATCCGGCCAAAACCGGAAAGTTTGTTAAAATGAAAAGTTTTATTTGGAGTTGATTAGATGTTCGATTTAGGGCAAGAAGACATGTATGTGAAAAAAATTTCTACCTGGACATGTAGTTCCCCCCGAATCCGGCCAAAACCGGAAAATTGTTAGAAGCTTAAGTTTTATTTCTAGTTGATTAGATAACCGATTTAAGGGTAAGAAGAGATGCTGAATCTGTGTTTGACAATCATATTTTACCCGGAAATATAGTTCGACCGGAATCCGGCTTAGTCGGAAAATTTGTTATAAGTTAAATTTTTATTTGAAGTTGATTAGATGTTCATTATTGGGGAAAGAAGATACACTGAGTTCGTTTTTGAGCTTCCTTTTTTTCGCCGGACAAGTAGTTCTGGAGTTCGGCCGAAACCAGGAAATTGGCAGAAGTGGCAGGAAGTTTTCGTCAAAACAGATATGACTTATAGGGGTAAACACACATGCTGAATCCATATCTGAACTTGGTTTTCTCAGATGACTAGCTATTTGGCCTTAATCTGTTTCTGAATTTTAATTGTAAAATGTTCAAGGAGTCTGGCGATGACTGGATCTGGCTAAGACAAGACCCAGTTGTCTGGATCAGATATTGAATTTTTGGGATCCCATCGAAACCTTTGGTCTTGTTACAAATGTCATTCACCTTAAGTTTCTGTAATTTCGCACAGTTTCCAGCATGCAATGCTGTGTTTCTTGGCTATTGTTTCCAACTGGAGTGACTCTGAAAATCTGTCGTATATTTTGAGGTAGTCACCTCACCTCCCACGCCCTAGCCCTTCAAACCGCCTCTGAGATCGTAGATACGACTAGGCTTCTTCAAACTTCAATGCTTGCAAGGTATCGCATATTTTATCAATCAATCAATCAATTTTATTTTCAACCCTAATAGCACTAGGCTAACATGGGCGGGAATTGGAAAAATAAACACTCACTAACAAGACAAATAAAACACAAACTAACAAACAATAAATACGTTAACTTAAATCATGAACAGTTAAAATGTTTAGTAAAATACGGAACGAATGAATTTAGGTATCTTACTGAAGATTTCGTAGGTGGGGGAACAAGCTTCGGTTTCGGGTTGTCCTTGCTTCGCGTATTAGGTCAATGAGAGGGTGTAACGAAGTCCGGAAGGATGGTCCTGTGGTGTTGAGAAGTCAAATTTGGTGGCCCAAACGCATGAGAAGATGATTTCTTCTTTCAGACAGTTTTTCGATATCGAGGATTTGAAGGCTTTCGTTGTAAGATGTGTAATTGTGACCAAGTATTATTCTGCAGGCTCTCTTCTGCAGTCGTTCGATTTCGGCATCCTGAGCTAGGATGCCAAATTTGACAGCCGTACTCTGAAATGGGCCTTAAATAATTTTTATAAAGTGCCACTAGTTCATGGCGTGGAACCCCAAACCGCTTCAGGTATGAAAATGAACAAAGGGTAGCGCAGCTATTTTTCACTATTTTTTCTACTTCACTTTTCCGTTGGAGGTTATCATCCAGAATGATGCCAAGAATTTTTACAGAATTTTCAGTTTTCATCGACGATTCCGACTTGACTGGTCTAATACTTGTTTAGTGAAGTTAATCCTGATGACGTGACTTTTGGATTATTACTACATGTGCGACGAAAATTTAAAATGGCAGAGGCCTGCCATCCCCCCTCGAGCTTTAGCCAGCGACGCCCCTGATAACCGGGTATCGAACTGTAGCTGACTTTGAAACATATACTCAAATAATGCAGAAAACGGTTATGTCAGCTACGATGCTTTAGTAGTGATATTTCTGCCCTTCTTGGCAAGGATCCTCGTCAGGCTGTCGATCTTCAGGTTCAACGTTGGGGAAGGAACTGCTAAAGCATCGTAGCTGGTGTATCCGTTTTATGTATTATTTGAGTATATGAACTTTAGACAATTGCTGTTTTTTGGTTTGTGTGTTAAACTCAAATCATTCTTTCGTCAAAAGTGATCTTAATAATCTGGAATTGAACATCTGCTGAGCTTTGCTTTCGTTAGCCATTGAAATGCACGCGTTTGTATAAATTCAAATTCTTTGGGTCTGGATGAATTTTGTCTTCTCGGACCAGCAGTGCATCATCTGAACGTCACTACTAGAGCTCAAGACGAACAAGTAAGAATCTCTTAGCAGAGTCAAAATAATTCAGTTTATTCAAATCCAAGATATAAGAAAAAGCTGGATTTTCCGTTAAACTTTAAGTTTCTTTTTTTCTTGTTGGGATAATTTGGTTAGCCATGACTGAGGAAAAAAGAGGCAAGTAAAAATCCCCTGACATGGGAATGTGTGTTTGGATTCTGCAAAGGGATTTTTTTTTATTTTCCACTATCTGCTCTAGTTATAACGTTCAGAATATCTGCGGCCGTCCCAACAACGAAAATTCTACCATGATACGGGAAATTTTAATCTCAACACAAACGCGGCTTCAGTGGGCAGTGGTCAGATTCGTGAAGATTAACTTAGTGCCTGAACAAAAAGAAAGTCGTAAATCTTTCTAGTAAGGAATACAACAAAAATACAAGCGCATAGAGGTACCAAAAATCACACGGAAATTCCACTATTTGAACATCGATTATTAGTGATAGTGGAACAACGAAGTAACTTTTTTTTTTAGCAGATCACAAGCCAATTTTAGTGAATAAGTGATGGGCAACTAGATTGTCATATCCCAGCCCTTTTCGGTTAAGCTTTAACTACAGTTGAACAAATTCAACGGATAGTTTTACTTATACTTATTTTACTGAACTTTTGTTTGTGCATGCTACCATTGAAAGTCATACTGTATGATGAGGTAAAAAGTTAGCTGTGTACGTCTGCAGTGTGTTGTATTTTTATGGCACTTGCCCTTTGGCAAATGATGCTTAGCCACCACAGTAGAGGTACCCTATGGCGAAAGGCACCTTTCGGTGTGGGTTGAGCTATTTTTTTATTTTATGTTTTTACTCGTTTTTGGGATCCCGAAACGTAAGTGCAGAGATACCTGTGACTTTGTAAAAGTTGTCTGTCAGTCTGTCAGCACGATACCTCTCGAAGAAGTTGAGACATTTTGTTCAAGCTTGGTGTGAGCATGCTTTGGGTCAATGTACAGGTCAAGTTCTGTGGCCGTATATCTAGGTGTGGGGGAGGGGTAGCGAAAAACTATATTTTTAAAAAGCTAATTAGATAGACGATTTAAGGGTAAGGAAACATGCTTAATCCACATCTGAACTTGTTTTCCTTCCTGACAAATATTTCACCCGGAATCCGGCAAAATCTGGAGATTTGGTAGAAGTTAAAAGTTGTTTCTGAAGTTGATTGGATATTCCCTATTAGGGTAAAGAAACATGCTAATTACAGTTTTGAACATTATTTTCTGCCGTACATGTAGTTCATCCGGAATCCGGCCCGAACCAGAAATTAGGTAGAATTGAAAGCTATTTTGGTGGCGAAACAAGCCCATTTTCGAGGGGGGGGGGGACAAGCCCAGATTTTCCTGACAGGACTTGACATTTAACGGACAAAACGGGCCATTGCCGCTTCGCGGCAACGGCGCACATTCCCGCAACGCATAATAGAACCGTTGGAATATCAGTTATATTTTTTTTTTGTAATGAAAATGTGTGAATCTGTCATTCACTCTCTGGCATCAATGGTTGCCACATGGACCAACAGTATACGATGCAGTCAATAGTCTAGCAAACCAATAAGTCGTGGTAGACACTGCAGTAGAAGCTCTGCACTACTTAAAGATGTATGCGGCTGTCCTTTTAACTTGCAAATTTAGCGATTTTTTTTTAGTGTGTGATCTTCGGCTGTAAGTGTCGGTCTTTTACTCTTGTTGGCTTGCCTACATTTTTCTAGTTCGTAAGCTAGGACTAGCACGTAACTAGGACGATGAAACTTGACAGGCGTATCAATGATCCGACCAAATGCTCGACAAAATTTGCCTATCCGATAATCCGTGGAGGGGGGGGGGGGGGGGGTAGAGGAAAACGATATCTTGTGACTTGCGTAAATTGCGAAATAGCGATCCGGTTTTCACTGAAACTAGATGGCTGGTAGGAGCAAAAGCCCCATAAAGACGACTTATGTGTCCGAAGTCCGACAACGATGAGAGGAGTCGAGTTTCAAGGGGTTCATTGAAGTTTTTTGACACGCATCATCAAACCAAACGGCTCGAGTGATTGATGGGAAATTCGGAGCATGCTAAATTCACCGGCCCTAGAAAGTGCTCCAGGGGGGAATTTTGTGACACACGTAGCCACGTAGGGACCGAACGAATAGAGTGGATGAGAAGAACTCGGAAGGTACAAATGCTTATTCCATTTTGGAAACTTTTAGATCAATACCCTTCTCTTTCGGATCATTCGTATGTTTCGTTTATTTTGGAGTTTAATCTTCCCGTCGTTGAGACTGAAGAACCAAGATACAATTATAAGAAAACAAAATGGGATATTTTTAGTGCTATTTTATTACGTGGAATTGATGACATTTATTCACTACCTATGTCTTCGGTGGAGGAAATTGATTGTGATTTTAATGAAATTAAGAGTTTAATTCAAAAAGCAACTAAGGAATCGACCCGAGGGTCTATACGACTCTTGGTACCGTTGAAAGCGAGCAAATAAAGAATCAAACACATCTAGCTTATAAAACTAAAATTTTGACAGCAAAAAAGGAAGATTGGAAAAAGTTTTGTGAAGAAAAAGCTAAGTTTGGACCCTTGGAATACTATAAATAGAATCTGTAAGTCAAAAGGCTCCGCGACTCTTCCAACTCATATTTTAAAACAAGATGGGTCGATGACAAATACGCCTGAAGAGGCCGGAGAAGAACTCCTAGGTAAATGGTTTTCGTCAGATGATAATTCTAATGACAGTTTTGATCAAAAGGTGATAAGAAATGAAACAGAAAACATTTCTAGTGAAAATCAAGATGAAATGGAACCTATTACAATGGAAATTTTACAGGATGTGATCAAGTCGATCAAGCCCATGAAGACTCCGGACCTGACGGTATCATGAATTTTACTATAAAGAAAAATGTGAATGTACTGTCACCTAGTCTCTTGAAGCTTTTTAATGGTTGCTTAAAGATTTCATACTTTCCTGTCCTTTGGAAGCAAGCTAACGTAATAGTAATAGTTAAAAAGGGGAAAAATAACGGTGGTAACCCAGCTTGTTGTCAAACATTGGGAATTTTTTTGAACGGATTATTATGAATAGATTTTGTAAGGGGAAAAGTACTATAGATGCTGTGGACAATATGGTAAGTGTCATTGAGAGAAATAAAGAGGAAAAGAAATTTACTCTTTGTCTTTTTTTTTTACATTAAAGTAGCATTTGACAATGCTTGGCGCATCCAGGTATTTTAAGAAAGCTCAAGAAAAAAAATGTCCAATCCAGCTGTTAAGATTGGTGAAAAGTTTTTTGTCGGATAGGATGGCATCATATGGAATGATGTATCCCGGAAGTTAGAAAAGTCTTGTCCACAAGGATCAATTTTATCTCCTTTTTTATGGTTAATCAACATAAATGACCTCCTAGAAATGGAGTTTGGTGAAAATTTTACGATTCAGGCATATGCTGACGATGTTACTGTAATTTTACCAGGTAAAAATATAGCATTTTTAGAAAATTCGGCGAAAAAAATATTTCAGAAGTTTGAAGTATGGGCTAAACAAAACGTAAAACAGAAACTGTATTATTCAAAAATAAACACAAAGTTCCTGCTGTAAATCTTTTCTTTGGAGGAGAAAGAGTTAATATACAACAAAACGTCCGTTATTTAGGAATTATTTTAGACAGGAAAGTGTTATGGACTGATCATGTCTTCCCGAGTTACTGCTGCAAGACAGTATTCAATGAGACTCCTGTCTTCAGCCAAGATGACATGGGGTCTCAAACCACAGGCTCTAAGAAAATTGTATAAATCAGTTATAGAAAGTACAGTTCTGTATGGGTATCCGTATGGTTTTCAGCTCTTAGAAAGAAAAATATTTTACATATGCTACAGTCTGCTCAAAGAACGTCAATGACAATGATTTGAAAATCTTTTCGTTCTGCCCAAAATGACGTAATTACGGCTATTGCAGGGGTATTACCAATTTCCTTCCGAGCGACTGAGCTCGCGACCTTACGCTATGCGAAAAAAGGCCGGCCAAGTCACTGGCCAAAATTCACTTGTCCTGAATCCCCCCTTACTAAACGTTCGTCCAATCATAGTACTTTCACTGATGAATCATTAGTAGACACTTTAGGCCATTCGGCAGTTGAAGAAATCCATGCGTCAACTTTTCATCTAAATAGAAAGGCATTGAAAAATACACTTTATAGTCAATGGTTTGAAGAATTTAAGAATAAAGTTAGTTCTTGGTCAATTCGCTTTTTTATGGCGATCGCAATTTCTGTCCGTCCGTCGGTCTGTCGGTCTGTCCAGGTTTTGCTAGTTCGGGCACTTCCGCATAAGCTAAGACGATAAAACTTGGCAGGCGTATCAGGGACCCCAAATGATTAAGTTGAAAATAGTCACTTCCCCGATCCGAGCACCGTGGGGGGAGTGGAGGTAGGGGGAATCCGGAATCTTGAGGTATTTTTAACTTTTGAACGGGTGATCGGATCTCGATGAAACTTGATATTTGGAACGACCTCATGCCTCAGACGACCCACTTAAAATCCGGACCGGATCCGGTGACTTTTGGGGGGAGCTGGAGGGGGCAACCGGAAATCTTGGGAAACGCTATGAGTGGAGGGATCGAGACGAAACTTGGTGGGAAGACACCTAGCAAACACTAGATACATCATTGACATAACCGAGCCGATTCGGGCACTGTGGGGGGGGAGTGGAGGAAGGGGGAATCCGGAATCTTGAGCTATTTATAACTTTTGAACGGGTGATCGGATCTCGATGGAACTTGATATTTGGAAAGACCTCATGCCTCCGAAGACCCACTCAAAATCTGGACCGGATCCGGTGACTTTTGGGGGGAGCTGGAGGGGGGCAACCGGAAATCTTGGGAACCGCTATGAGTGGAGGGATCGAGATGAAACTTGGTGGGAAGAGACCTAGCAAACACTAGATACATCATTGACGTAACCGAGCCGATTCGGGTACTGTGGGGGGAGAGGAGGGAGGGGGAATCCGGAATCTTGAGGTATTTATAACTTTAGAACGGGTGATCGGATCTAATGGAACTTGATATTTGGAAAGACCTCATACCTCAGACGACCCACTTGAAATCTAGACCGGATTCGGTGACTTTTGGGGGGAGCTGCAGGGGGCAACCGGAAATCTTGGGAAACGCTATGAGTGGAGGGATCGAGATGAAACTTGGTGGGAAGATACCTAGCAAACACTAGATACATCTTTGACATAACCGAGCCGATTCGGGCACTGTGGGGGGAGTGGAGCGAGGGGGAATCCGGAATCTTGAGGTATTTATAACTTTTGAACGGGTGATCGGATCTCGATGGAACTTGATATTTGGAAAGACCTCATGCCTCAAACGACCCACTTAAAATCCGGACCGGATCCGGTGACTTTTGGGGGAGCTGGAGGAGGCAACCGGAAATCTTGGGAAACGCTATGAGTGGAGGGGTCGAGATGAAACTTGGTGGGAAGACACCTAGCAAACACTAGATACATAATTGACATGACCGAGCCGATTCGGGCACTGTCGGGGGAGTGGAGGGAGGGGGAATCCGGAATCTTGAGATATTTATAACTTTTGAACGGGTGACCGGATCTCGATGAAACTTGATATTTGGAACGACCTCATGCCTCAGACGACCCACTTAAAATCCGGACCGGATCCGTTGACTTTTGTTGGGAGCTGGAGGGGGCAACCGGAAATCTTGGGAAACGCTGTGAGTGGAGGGATCGAGATGAAACTTGGTGGGAAGACACCTAGCAAACACTAGATACATCATTGACATAACCGAGCCAATTCGGGCACTGTGGGGGGAGTGGAGGGAGGGGGAATCCGGAATCTTGAGGTATTTATAACTTTTGAACGGGTGATCGGATCTCGATGGAACTTGATATTTGGAAAGGCCTCATGCCTCAGACGACCCACTTAAAATCCGGACCGGATCCGGTGACTTTTTTTTTGGGGGGGGGAGCTGGACGGGGGCAACCGGAGATCTTGGGAAACGCTATGAGTGGGGGGATCGAGATGAAACTTGGTGGGAAGACACCTAGCAAACACTAGATACATCATTGACATGACCGAGCCGATTCGGGCACTGTCGGGGGAGTGGAGGGAGGGGGAATCCGGAATCTTGAGGTATTTATAACTTTCGAACGGGTGACCGGATCTCGATGAAACTTGATATTTCGATAGACTTCATGCCTCAGACGACCCACTTAAAATCCGGACCGGATCCGGTGACTTTTGGGGGGAGCTGGAGGGGAGAACTGGAAATATTGGAAAACGCTATGAGTGGAGGGATCGAGATGAAACTTGGTGGGAAGACACCTAGCAAACACAAGATATATCATTGACATAACCGAGCCGTGCCTACTCGTAACAAGTGCCATATGAATATTCTTTGAGCCCAAGCTGACTTTGAAACATTTATTCCAGCAATGTTTTCTACGGATACGCCAGCTAAGATACTTCATAAGCATCTTAGCTGACGTATCCGTAGAAAACATTGCTGGAATAAGTGCCATATGAGCTCGTAGCTCTTGTTATTTCTAAAGAAGATTTATTAGCGGCGTCAAAAGATCAACCCTCTTACCATGTAACGCAGATTATCACGGGTCATTGTAGGTTAAATTTTTTCCTTCACAGAATAAACAAAATTGATACGGTGTTGTGCCCTTGTGGTGGAAATGAAACATGCTACCATTTTCTTTTTGAGTGCCCTATTTTTGTTCGTGAACGCTTAGATTTATTATTTCACCTTAATAGGATCAATGTTCCTTTTCCATTTCATCTTGATTTAGTTTTTAAATTTAGGAACGTTAGAAATGTTGTGTTGGAATATATTAGGAAAACTAAATGTTTGAATTTCGAATTATGATTTGATATAAAAGTATGCGCTTTTTTGTGTTTGATAATGGAACTCACAGTGTGTATTATTTAGTTGTTTTGTTTCTTTATTTTTGTATTATTGTTTGTACAAATTTGTGTGATTTGTAGTTTATTTTAGATATAGTTGTGAAATGCCGTAAGGCTAAATCACGTAATATCATTCACTTCATTTCCTTGACATATAAGCAGTTTGCCCAGAATCCGGCCCAAAACCGGTATTTGCTTAATCAAAGATCTTTTCTGAAGTCGGTTAGAAATTTGAGTAAAGTTAAATGATGAACCCTATCTGAAATTCATTGTTTCATCGGACAAGGAACCGGAATTCTGCAACCCAGGAATTTCGTAGCAGTGAAGGTTAATTCTGAAGTCTTCTAGAGCTTTGATTTGAAGGCAAGCATGCGACTCATCAAATTCTTTGTTTTCTCAGCAGATCAGTCGTCTAGCCCTAATCTTCGGAAAACCAGCACTTGTACTCTTTTACATTTTATTAAATCTATATTATAGAGATTTCTGTATTATTCTGTATTACATCTCTATAAATATAATAGGACTGAATGGGCGATCAGAATCGGAAATAGTCAGAATTAGCAAAATCCTCCGATCAAATTTACAAGGTGGTGTATATGTAAAGAAAATTTTGTGTCGGAATATTTTATGATTTTTTACTAGCACTGCGCTGTCTGAAGTTTCATAACAGATAACGCAAGGATGCGCGGTTTTAGCAGACAACACCCGAGGGAAAACACTTGAGATGTAATCTGCTTTTCGCGAGAAACGCTATGCATGGAATGTTATGCATAACAGGCATTGCCAGGAGAAGCCGAAAAATGCCAGAAAAGTATCTGCTGACTTTTTTGTTTGACATCATGAAATCGGAAAACTAAGCAGATGCTTTTTCGGCGTTTTTTGCTCTTCTTCGTCAATGCTTGTTATGGATAACATTTCATGCATACGTTTTTCGCGAACAGATTACATCCCAAGTTTTGTCCCTTGAGTGTTGTCTGTTGAAACTGCGCATCCTTGTGTTATCTGTTATGAAACTTCTGACAGTGTGTTATTCCGGTAGGAATCTGACCCTAGTCTGGGTAAAACGAACTGGGGAAAAACAACATGTTTACGACCTGGCGACGACCGGAAATCTCCAAGACCCGATTGTCTGGATCAGAATGTCCAATAAAGATTACATTTTTGGGATCCCTTCGAAACCTTTGGTTGAACACTTTTTTTTTTTTAAGTCTAATTATTGTAAACATAAACGATTTTCTTTGTTAGCCCAGTAGTAGGCATGTTTCAAAGTAAAGTGAAAGTGTTGGCGTCACTGAGAGTAGGAAAAAAAAAATATGTTGTCTTTTGGTTTCCTTATGTTGTTCTTGTTTTTGTTGCTGAAAATTCTTTAATTTGGTGGCGCTGGTCTGCAACCCTTTTTGGTGCACTTCCTTAGGACCTTGGACGCATGAGTAAAACAGTGGGAAAACCTAATTTTGTTCAATCCGTCTATTAACCCACCATTAGGATTGTTAAAGCATTTTTTCAAAGCATTTTGAGTTGTAGGATGGAAAATATGGTTAGCCTACTGGATGTATTTTGGGGCCTGTGTCGAGAGCTTATTTGTTTCTCTTGTCTACGAAAATTGTCTGTCGAAACCATGTTCAAACCGTGGTGATAGGAACCCATTTTTGAAGTGTCGGGATACCTACGACTTCGTAAAAGTTGTCCGTCTTTTTGTACGGGAACTCAGGAATGGGTTGAGAAATTTCGTTCAAACTTGGTATGAAGATCCATTGGAACAAAGTACAGGTCAGGTTCGTTGATGGCCCCTGTCCCTGTTTCTAGGGGTGGTGGAGGGGGCTTCATATTAAGGGTTGAGACAAAGGAATTTTTAAAGCTAGTGAGGTTTTAGGGGTAAGGAAACATGCCGAATCCATATGGAATTGTGTTTTCTTGCCGGACAAATAGTTCACCCGGAATCCGGCCAGGACAAGTAGGCCTAATATGGTAGAATTTGAAAGTTGTTTCTAAAGTCAATAAGTGATTCGGTGTTGGGGTAATGAGACAAGCTGAATCCATTTTTGAACGTGTTTTTTTTGCCAGACAAGTAGTTCATCCGGAATTCAGCGGAAAATCGAATTTAGTAGAGTTAAAAGTTTTCTGAAGTCGATTAAGATATACGATGTAGGGACAAGGACACACGCTGAATCCAGTTTTGAACTCCATGTCCTTGACGGGTAAGCAATTCGCCCGGAATTCGGCCAAAGTAGGAAATTTTTAAAGTCAATTACAGATTCAGTTTAGGAGTAAAAACAAAAGCTGAATCCGTATCTGAACTTTATTTTTTCACCGGACATCGAATCGTCCTGAATCCTGCAACCCTGAAGTTTGATAAAAACGAAACTTAATTCTGAAGTAGTATAGAGCATTGATATGAGGGCAAGAATTCACGCTAAATACATATTTGTTCTTTATTTTCTCAGCAGATCGGTCGTAGTCCTAATCGATGGAAAACCAGCCATTTTAGTGTGTACATTTCTAGAAAATCTCTCTGTCAGGTTATTCCTTTCGGTATAAAGATAATAGGACTGAATCCATGTATCTGTTTTGTTTTACTACCGTTTAAATGGTACGATCAAAATCGGAAATAATCCAGAAATTTGGAAATGAACAAAAATTGAAAAGATGTGTAGAAAGATGTGTAAAGAACTTGATGGATCAGTATAGTTTATAATTTTCGACTAGCATTCGTATTCCGGTCGTAATCTGACCCCAATCTGGGTAAAACCTGAGCTGGGTAGTCTGACAGAGAAAGAAATCTATAACACCAGATTATCTGGATGAAGAAGTCTAATATATATTCACCTTCGGGATCCCATCGAAACCTTTGGTCTTGTTTTCTTAGGATAGCTCCAGATCTTGGTTTGCCTGGCCTGACGGTAGACGAATTCCATAGAGTGCCAATTTCATATCAAAGGTAGTAACCCCCCTATTTTTTTTTTTTTATAGAAATTTGATAGATCGGTCCAGTCTGTTAATGACATTACAAAAGGACTTGCAGACAAGGATGCTCATGATGCATTGATGAGCACAGCCTTCAAAGATGTTCGGGCTTATGAAGAAATTTCCTGGGGTCTAGTCTTCAGGGTCCTCACTGACCCAGTTTCAGCTCCTAAGGTGAGTTGATAATACATGCCAGTCATGCCAAGGCTTTTATTTTTATTATGTGCATTCACTGCGTTATTGAAATCTCAGTGTGATTTTTCCTTTTCTTTTTTTTGTACTGCACAATTTCCTTTTTCTCGTCTAGTGCTAAAACGAAATCGTCATCTTCCTTTGGTCTAACATAAACAGATATGTGAAAAAAAACACGTTGATGAAAGGCCGCTTTTTTTTCAGGTACAATAGTTTAAAGTATAAGTGACAGCATTAATGTTTTCAGCCCGACTTCACAGAAGCACGAATTTTACCTTTAGTTCCCTGTTTCCAGTTTCGCATTTATTTACCGCAGCAAAAGATTTAATTGAACATGCTCTTTCTGGATTCATGCAACATGTCTGACACTCCTGTCGTGGTCGAGCCTGCACCAAGCCGAACCCAAATTGTTGGGAACGTGATGAGATAGATGCAAGGAGGCTTTATTGTTTATGATTAGAGTACGCGTCATACTGGGTTTTTATTGCACTTACCTTCGGCTATATAGCGATCGTAACGTCTGTAGCTCTGTCCAGGTTTTGCGAGTTCGGGAACTTCCAGATAAGCCATGAGGATGAACTTAGCGTGCTTACTAAGGACCCTGTCCAATGATGTTCCGTATTCGATCAACAGTAGAGGGAAGGAGGGAGGGGGAATCCGGAACCTTGGAAGTTGCGAACGGGTGATTCGACTAGAATGAAACTTAATGGGTGGTAAGAAAGATGCCCCTAGATGATCATACATCTGGCTGAACTGGATTTGGCCACGGTGAGTTGCAGGGGGGTCCCGGAAATTTCTTGGCACACCTAGGGGGTCAAACAACTGGAGTATTGGAATGTAAAAAGGGTATATGCCCCAGATGATCGGTTTCGGGGTCACAGTTAGATCTGACCTTTGTGGTGGTGGAGGAAGGGTAAGGGACATTGCACAAAAATGCTCATCTCGAGTGATACTTTTGGTGGGTGGTATCAGGAGATACCCTAGATGATCTATTTATGTATCCGAACCGCATTCGGCCATCCTCGGCGGGGAGTGGGGGGGGGATCCGGAACCTTGTGGCATGAGTGAACTTCAAAGGGTGGTAAGAGAAGGTGCCCTAGACGATCCTGCTAACTGTCTGAACTAGATTCGATCACGGTGGCGGAGCTGGAGGGGGGGGGGGAATTGTTCGGCACGCCTAACGAGCTGAGCGAATGGGGTGAAACTTGAAATTTCTAAAGGTCATGTGCCCTAGATAAGTGACAAATTTATTACCCATTTGTATGACAAAAAAATTGACTTCATGGAGTATGAAAAGAAGAAAAAGAAAGAAAACAACAACAATAGATCAACATTAGCTAAATACGTAAAACACAAAAACTAAATTACGGCATAGCCAGATATAAACTATGGCTAATGTCCAATCCCGCCGCAAACCGACCACGCCGGTCTTCTATCTGCTCGTTTGGATCTGTAAGACCGTATTTTCTCGCAACATGGCTGTTTCTAATCCAGAGTGGCAGTTTCAGTAAAAACTCAACATACTTAAAATAAACTGAACGGATTTATTTCTTATCAGTCGCTGTAAATATGGGCCAAAAAGGGGATAGGGACAGAAGATGGTGGTTTACAAAAGGAGCTGGCGGTTTTACTTCGATTTGCACGGTATAAGTGCTCATGTGTTTTATATGTTCTAAGCGAAACTGGCCAGGAGCGTCCATCTCGAGTGGGCTTCATGTCTCTACCAATAGGAAGTCTAAGATGTGTGGGAGACATCGAAGACTCCACCTCATGATCGCAAAGCTTAAATTTATCTGCGCCATGAGATCTATATGCGCCACGGAATGTCAACACTTCACTTTTTTTAGCATTGAAAGACAGACCTGTAGTTGCGTATTCGTCGCTTAGAATCGAAAAGTTTGTTCAATCATAGAAGCTGGTCTAGTCAGCTTTAGAACGTCATCATCAAAATTCATCCAACCCACGAACACAGTAGTCGTACTATGTGTCTGTGAACCGCTTACACTGTTATTATACAATGGGGGTGATGTCATCGCACCCTGGCGGATTCCTTTCTTGATCGGGATCGGAACAACCGAAATATCATTAGATGTGAGCCTAATTTTTACATCTAGTTTCTTATAAATATTTCTAGAAACCGCAATAATTGATTTGTCTAGACCTCTGCTACTAGCAGAAAATCATGAATGAGACTGTATACCCAAGTCGAAAGCACGTCGTACGTCATGTCTTCCAAGATACACAGTCTCTCCTGTTCTCAACATAATCTATTAATACATTAGCTAAAATACTGTGAACATGGCCCCTACCCACGCTGCGCTTGAACCCAAACTGTTTTCGGGCGGAAAATATACTCCATTAATCTCCCTCAATTACCATCAACTCGAGTAATCAACACAGGACAGGTGACACAGTAATAGGGCGGTAAGATTCACACCGCGCTGGATCTTTACGGGTTGTCGACAAAACGTCCCCATTCGAAACGTCCCCGACGGAACGTCCCCGTGACAAAACTTCCCCATGACAAAACGTCCCCACGACAAAACGTCCCCGATCAAAATATCCCCTGGCGAAACGTCCCCATGGTAAAACGTCCCCGGCTACAGATTTTTGTTTTCATCGCTGAGGGATAGCTAGGCCTATGAGACTACTGATTGCGTCATCAGTTCAGGCAAAAAATGTTTTTGGAATTTAAACTTTTGAAAACCACGATGGGTTGACTACTTCAGCATCTAATCGATACTCAAGAAACAAACCAAAGTATTGCTCTCGACTATCGCCATTTCTTAAAGAAAGCGCAAAGATTTAGTAGTTTGTCAGTTTTCATTTTATCTTTTATTCAATTGGATTGTTTTGTATGTTAGTTTACGCTGTGATATAAATCACTGATCTCGCTTTTATTCGATATTTGATTTGGTGATATTTACTATTAAATGATTTTATTAAAGGATCAAACCGTCTAACCAAGATTTACTTGTCACTCTACCTAACTAACAGATAACTAATCGTTCATCCGCTTTTGTTTCCTCGCTTCCCATGTCATTTTTATCCAGCATAACGGCACTACGCTTATTTTTGCATTTTCCTTGTTTGGCTCTCTTTGAGCCAGAGCTGGCTTCCCCTTTTTCTGAGGAGCCTATTTTGCTCCTCAGATTGTGGATGTTGCTTCAAAAGACTTAGAACTGATCAGTTACGAGTCAATCGCAAGGCATATTTACACTACATATTTTAACTGAAAATAATACATTTATGAAGCAACCGGTTCTGTGTCCGATCTTTCCTGCTGATAAGGAATGTTTCTACATCTGTAATGCATACTCTGAAGCTGTTTTACCTTGATCATGCACCTGAAGATCGAAGTGAACTTAATAACCTATTGTGGACGTTTCGCCGCGGGGACGTTTTGACACGGGGACGTTTTGTCATGGGGACGTTTTGTCATGGGGACGTTCTGTCACGGGGACATTTCGCCAGGGGATGTTTTGTCATGGGGACGTTTCGTCGGTAAGCCATCTTTACTCTTTTTTAAAACCGGCGTTAAAAATCCAGCACTAAAGATATATAGGACAAGTCTAGTACTAAATATGATCTGATGTAAGTAATATTAGAAGATGATTCGTTTACATTTAAGTACCGTAAACAAGATGCATGCCGCACAGCTTATCTATTCCGCGAAAATGTTGTTTCTTAAGCCGGCGAACAGCCAGACGCATCATCGACATATCCGCAACAAAACCAAAACGATGAGAGGATAACGAATCAACAAGTAACTTTTGGTACTTAGCTTCTAAATTTGGGTCCGGCGGAGTGAACTCGGCACTTGTGCTTAATGCTTAAAGCGGACTACAAAAAATGGTCTTTCTACCACAGACACAATGATAACCATCCCTACTGCCACTACGGGTGTTCACAGCCACACAAAAACACCATCTAACAATGAGCAAATAAAAAAACAAAAAACAAATTTCCTAGGTTTGAAATAATTCGGTCTGGACTAAATCTCAGCCGATTATCCGGGACAGCCCTTCTGGCACGTTTTAAGTCAAGGATCAAACTAATAATTTCCATCTAATGCTCCAACTGTTTATTACAAATACAAATAAAAAAATCTAAGACCAGTGGTACTCCTGAAGACATAAACACATTTATCAATTAAGTCTTATAATTCTTTTCTAATCAAACATGGAACATTTCGTCATCTCGAAAAGAAGACGTCCTGCGTTGGGTTTTTTCTCGAGCCAAAACAGCGACCCGGCAATCAAGTTCAAATCTAATTAAAGTTTAACTGAAAAGGGGTGAGAAAGGACAATGTAGTTACCCGTCACCCGTTCACTTAAAGAGGCGTGAAAACCCGATAAAAATTCGTCGTCAACGTAAAATTCGTCGACAAGGTTACTTCTTGGGTTGGTTGTTAAACGGAAGTGCTTTATTTATTTATTCAATAAATTTCTCTATCTCTCTCTGTCACAAATAATCGATTTTCTTATAGTGGAATTTCCCTGTCGGATCTGTGGTACCTCCATTCGCTTGTTCTTGTGGTAAGGCTGACGCAAAAGATTTGCGAGAAATAACTGTTCCTGCAGTGAGCTGTGATCATCTAGTTCACCACTGGCACTGATAACCCGCATTTATGTTGAGATTGAAATTTTCCGCGTCATAGTAGAATTTTGCGTTGTGAGGACAGCTGTAGATATTCTGAACGTCATACTGAAGCAAATAGTGAAAAATAAAAAAACTCCTTTTACATAATCCAAATAATACAGAGTGTTCAATTAAAGTGGTACAAAAATAGGTTGGCTTTTCAGTTAAACTTTAACCTGGTGGTTTCCGAAGGTAAGCAAAATGTTTGGATTAGGTCTTTAACCCAGGGCTCTTCATCTGGCCTTGGTTTATTCTGGCCATCACTCGCGCACCGCTTACGTTTTATGATCTCGTAGGCCTCATTTGGAAAGCCTTCAAACGACTGGCTCTAATCATCCACATCCACGATAGCCTATTCAGCCTGCGTTTTCGTAGACACTTAGCGAACTGCCTCTTACTAAGGAGGCAGACTTCATTCAATTTTCCAGACTTGGGGCGTCCGCATTCATCCCACATATTATATCAGAATTTTGAATGTCGGCATGATTCTTCAAGGAAACTATTATCCGATCAGTTTGGTACTTTGGAACCGATTCTCATTTGCCTAGTAGGTACTGCAGCATTTTCCGCGCAGCGAAGTGGATGTACTATTTCACAACAATTATGTTCAGAAGAATCTGTTTTTCGGGAATCGGAATAGATTTCCAAAGATTTTAGTGAAGCTTGATGGCTCGTATTAGAAAATACCCTAGATGATAAGATTTATGTGTTCGAACCGCCTTTGCCTTTGATGACTCATTTGCGGCCCCGGTAGGATCCGACCTCGGCGGGGGGGATTTGGAGGGGGGCACCATACCGGATATTTCCGCAAATTGGATTCAAGTGAGGCTTCATGAGTGGCTGGCTACAGACGATGCCGTATAGGTGATCAGTTATGCGTCTGAACTGGATTTGGCTAGGTTGGTGAGTCCCGGACATTCTGTGGCATGCCTCTCAACCAGTGAAGGGAATGGGATGAAACCTGGGATTCCTGTGTCTCGGCCGGGTTCGACCTCGGTGGAGGCCCATCTGCCGGAAATACTCCGATTCCAGTGACACTTGATGGATAATAAAGAAGTATGTCCTATAGATGCTGTTGTTCCAATCGATTTGGCCACTTTGGGTGGAGTTGGATGGGGGCCCTGGAAATTGAGTGGCACTCCTGTGGATGATGGTTGCTTTTTGTCTGTTACGAAACTGGGGCGCTTTAAGGTTGAGAGTGGAGGACAGAACAAGGTTTCTGGAATAGAGGCGGCCGTTTCTAATAATATGTATAGTCGATTTCGGTTTCCAGTAGACTTTGGATTAAACTGATGGGTATTTTATCCCGGTGTTTTGAAGGTTGGCATTTGAAAGACTATTATCTTAGTTTAGCATTATGCACTTCTTAAGTAAGCTACACGTATGCTTCTTTCGACGTCGGCTAACTTTTATTTTGCCCGGTTGCTTTTGCCCTGAAATGGCAAAATTACGGCGTCGTTAGTACTGTAACAGTTTTGATTCTTTCAAAGGAAGAAATACAGCGTATAAAATTAACAGGAAACGAAGTGAAACGAATCTTGTTTCTTTCTTTATGTCAAAAGAAACCTAAAACATCTGGCTCTAAGCTGGTTCTACATTTTTAATTAATCATTCCCATTTGATTGTTTATTAGGTGAAACCCAAAACCAAGGTAAAGAAGCGTTCAAAGAAGAATACCTCTACTGGATATTTGATTGTCTGCCATTTGTTATTAAACAGAACATGAACTTGTATGAAAAGGTACCGACCAGTTGGTCTACCAGGCTTGAGAAAATGGCTTTATTATTAGCCCTTCATTTGACGTTTAAAGCTCGCTTCTTACTAGAAGATACTAGATTTTCTTGTTGGTGGTTGTCGACCCTATCCGCACTTCCCTCTCTGCGGAGGTTCGGCACAAAATATTTGAAAACTGAGCGCCCTGATTAACAAGACCAAAGGTTTCGATGGGATCCCAACCCGATGAAAAATTTATCTCAAAATAGTAGTGTGAAGTAGTACGAAAAAGTTGCATGCAGTACTAACGATGCTACTACATGCTTCTACTTCAAGGCTACCGTGTTACTGCATACTATTATATGCTACTATTAGCAAGACTGGATGCTACTATGGCAAGACAGGATGCTACTGGATACTACTACATAAGATTGGACCAGTCTGAGGCACATTAAATGATAGTATCTTTGCTATTACATAGTAGTACATGAAACGTTTTCGTGCTACTACCATACTACTACGCAGGCTACAAATTTTTCATCGGGAAAAGTTTAGTATTTGATCTAGACAATTGGGTCTTGTCTTCGCCAGATCCAGTCTTCGCCCGGCCCCTTGAAAATCTTTACTATTTAAATTTTAGAAACAGATTAAGGCCAAACAGCTAATCATGTGAGAAAACTAAGTTCGGATATGGATTCAGCATGTGTGTTTACCCAAATAAGTCATATGTATTTTGACGAAACAGATCGAAACTTCCTGCCTTACTTCTACCAATTTTCCAGTTTCGGCGGAATTCCGGAACTACTTGTCCGACAAAAAATAAAGCTCAAAAACGAATTCAGCGTACCTCCTTACTCCTATATCCAACATCTAATCAACTTCAAATAAAAATTTAACTTACAACAAAATTTCCGGTTTCAGCCGGATCACGGGTGAACTGTATGTCCGGGTAAAATTGATTGTCACATTCCGGTTCAACATCTCTTCTTACCCCTAAATCGGACATAATCAACTAAAAATACAACTTATGCTTTTAACAAATTTTCCGGTTTTAGCCGGTTTCCGGGCGAACTACTTGTCCGGGTAGAAAATGGTTTTCATAATCGTGTTCATCATGTCTTCTTACCCCTTAATCGACTATCCCTTTAGCTGTTTAAAAATATCTGTTTTGCCCCTTAATTTGAACCCCCTCCCCCACCCCTAAATCTAGAGCTACAGAGCCCATCTACGAACTCGACCTTTCCCTTGAGAAAAAGGATCCTCACACCAAGTTTCATCAAAATATATCATTCCCTTCGAGAGATATCGTGCTTACAGACGGACAACTCTCGCGATGTCATAGGTATCCCTCCACTTACGTTTTGAGATCCCAAAAACTGGGAAAAGCCTGCCCTACCAAGTCTTCCAAAATGAAAAAGAGCTAGAAGATCACACGGCACTTGCAAGGCCGTTGCCTTTTCGCGAGTTTGTTCTGATCATTTGTAAGCAAAACACTTGAGATATGAATGATCATGGATCCTTGGAAATCTCGAGAATGTATCGTTTGGTAAAAAGTGATTTATTTTTTAGCTTGGCTGTAATGATGCGCGCTTTAAAGGCGCTAGAAATTTATCTGTAAGCAAAATCCATGAGACAAAACGATAATAGTTCCTTGGGAATCATTAATATACCGTTTGATCAAAAGTGTTTTTTTCACTTTCCGCTTAAGATACTCACTTTAAGGGTGCTAAAGATACATTTTTTTTTTTTATCAAAATCCTTTTGGCACAAATGATCATGGGCCAAAGTGCATCGATTGATCTAAAGTACTTTTTGACTTTCCAGTTAGGATGCGCACTTTAAAGGAGCTAGAAACTCATTTGTAAACAAAACCCTCGAGGCAAAAATGATCATGGCCTCGAGTGGGTCATGAAAATGTATAGTTTGCTTAAAAGTATTTTTTTTTTATTACTTTGCGGTGAAGTGTAGTACTTAAAGGAATTGTCGGATTTTGGAAGTGACCAGTTCTAAGCCAATCTTGTTGAATCTCTAATTCTCGGTACAAGTTTCATCGTCCTAGCACGTCTGGAAGTAACTTTACTTGCGATCACCGGAATTCCGGACCCCTCCCACCTCTAACTCCCCACACAGTGCCCGGATCCAATCCGTGAATGTAAATTATTTATCTAGAGCATTTGTTTGTTATTCCCGCCAAGTCCAAGTCCCGATATCTTCTGTCTAAGTGGGTCACGTATCCCCCCCCCCTCCCTCCTCCCAAGAGTTGTCAGATCCGGTCCTGACATGAAAAAGAACATTAGAGACATGTTTTCTGTTCAGTTATTAAACTTCATTGGAATCCGATTACCCGTTCCAAAGTTACGCATGACTCAATGTTCTGAATTCCCCCTCCTTCCACTTCCCCCCACGATGATCGGACCAAGACAATGTTTGTCTCCCAAGTCAGTTTGTCCGGTCCGTGATTCGCCTGTCAAGTTTCGTCGTGAAAATCCCCCAAAACCGCCATCACCCCTCCACCCCCACCCCAAAGTGTCCGGATCCACTCTAGTTGTGTAAACGATTCATCTAGAGAAGATGCTTGTTCTTCCCGAATTCCCCCCCCCCCTCCAACTCCCCCACATCTTCAAATGGGACATCAGAGATATGTCATCTATTCAGTTCTTAAGTTCCTTTCCAATCCGATCACCCGCTCGTAGGTTAAGCACTACTAAATAATTCCCTCTCCCTCCACTCACCCCAGATGGTCGGATCGGGAAACTGATTATTTCCAAGTTAGTTTGGTCGGGTCCCTGGTGTGCCTGCCAAGTTTCATCGTGCTAGCACATCTCGAAGTACCCCTACTCGCGATCACCGGACTGACCGACCGACTGGCCGACCGACGGAAAAGTGATCGGTAAATGGCACTTAGCCAAAGACAAGTGTCATAAAAACAGAATTTCGAAGCTTCTCATTCTCTTATTTTCGAAAGAATCGTCGGCGGACCTTGAGGCTTTCTGCGAAGTTCGCGCTGCTTGATTCGTGAACTCGGAAAAAGCACTAAAGAGTTGTAAGTGAAAAATGAAACAATGGCAACGGTAGCTATATGGCAATACAAAAGGTAGTGTAAGTAAGAGTAGTCCTTTAACTCCTGATTCTGTGTATTCCAGTCGTACCGTGACCTGGCTCTTATTACACGAGATGGATTCCAACTGGTCATCACAGTCCTGAACCAGATAGCTGTAGAGAAGTATTTGAAGCTTTCCGACGTTGCAAGATCCCAGCTGCTATGGCTGACTAGAGAAATTGTCAGAGCTGGTGGAACAGCGTTCGAGCGGCTGCTACTGAACTTGATGAGGAATATTGCAGGAGGGGATGTGACCCCCAAAAACCTATGGCTTGCTGATCAGTTGTTGGATCTCTTCATTGAGCAAAGGTGAGAGAGCCGAGGAGGACAGTGAAGTTAGATTTCTGTCCAGACTACCACAATGTCGGGTTTGTGGAAAGGCTTTGCCAAACCTCTGGTATACCCAGCGTTGGTATAGCCAAGTATTTATTCGCTAGCCTTCTTCTCAGCGACGCTACCGAAAATGTACGCTTAAAAATGTTAGGACATTATTTGCCTTATGGGGAAAACGATGTCCGTTAACGATCAAAGAAAGGGCCTGTTTCTCAAAGTCTGTCAAGTAAGATTTGATAATTTAGATGTGATACTGAAATGGAGGCGTGCGGAGTAGATCTATGTGCAAAGCTCGTGCGAAATGCCCGCTAGTGTATGCGAAACGTTGGGGCGCCCATACCAGGTGAAATGCTCAAGACCTCACTGTAAAAAAAAATCTTGCAGTATTTGCTACTGGGATGAATCTTGTCTCTACGGAAACAAGGTTATCTTTAATTCGGACTAATCTTATCTCGGTAGAGATAAGATCAATCCCAGTAGCAAAAACTGCAGTTAACTTTAATCCTAGCTCGGAGAAACTTTTTACAGTGGTGAATGAGATACTGAAACAACCGTTCAGAATTACTTTTGAGTGGGTTAAGCTGCCCCGGCGTCCGGCAAAACACAATCGAGGTTTCGCGTAGGCTGTGGTAAATGCTGGGTGTATCTGAAAATGGATCTACATGTGGTACACTGTTTCCATTGCATGAGGTAGGATTGGCCTATCCGCCTAGATTTTCAAAACTTGTCATCACCGTCATTTTTTAATGAATCGGAATTTCTGTAGTACAACTGCCGTTTGTCTCAGTTTGACCATCCAGCGGCAATGCATTCCCGAGCTTCTTTTAGCGGCACTATCATCTTCGGCAACTCAGAACAATCTTCGACAAGGTCATGAGCTCTCTGTGGCACATATGGTAGACTCGGAGTCGGAAAATATTCGGATTCAAATCGAGGCATATTGTAACAACAATAATAATAGACAGATAGATAGATATTTAATGTTAAAAAGCCAACAAGGGCCATCGCACCACAACAACAAAAGAAAAAATTTATAAGAACAAGAACACTATGCCAATATTTAAATTTACAGGGATATACAATTTTCCCTGTGGGCTAACCTATCCGGAGGAACCTTCCAAACAGTTGAATGCAAAAAATAGGTCATTGGACTCTACAGTGTACGTCTAAAACAGGTTTCATCATACATGTTCTCAGCGTACAGGTTGTCCAGGGAATTCTGGAAGACATTGATGTAGTCGCTTAAAACTACTTGGGATGGAAGGGCGTTCCAACAGTCCACCACTTTGTTATGGATAGTGTCCTCACCAGTGTCTACCTACCAGTGTCCTGACAAAATCGCCAGCTACTCAGCTTGAAGTCTTGTTCGAGTAGACCGTTCTTAAAGTTTAACCGAAAAGAGCTGGGATAGGACAATCGAGTTGCCCGTCACTTATTCACTTAAATTGGCTTGAAGACCCGCTATTTTTTATTGAGATTAAAATTTCCCGCTTCATAGTAGAATTTACGCTGTGGGGATGGCCGCAGATATTCTGAACGTCGTAACTAGATCAGATAGTGGAAAACAAAAAAATCTTTTTGCAGAATCCAAATAATTAATTGTATTCAGTTAAATTAAATGATACAAAAATAAGTTGGCTTTTCAGTTAAACTTTAAAGTTTAGCCGAGTAGGGCTGAGATACGACAGTCTAGTTACGCATCACTTATTCACTTACACAGGCTTGGAAGACGCGATACAAATGCATTACTTCGTTGCCCCACTATTCGTATAATATATTTTCATCGAACTAACTTTTTTTTTCGGGTTTGTGGTACCTACCTTTATCTGCCTGTAACTCCATGCTTGGATTGTAAGTCTCCCAGAAGATTGACAGCCTGACAAGACCCTTGCCAAGAAGGGCCGAAACATCGCTGATGAAGAATCGTAGCTGACGTATCTGTTGTATACTTTATTTGAATATGCCGTTTCTGGACATGCCGAAGCCGGCCAAACTGTGAGAATAGGGGTCGGGTTGGGTCAGGGTCTTTTACTTCGGAAATAGTTTTCGTATTAAATATTCTTTCAGTCAAAGCTGACTGCAAATTATAATTGACAGGGCTAAATGGATACATCAGCTGACGTCAGTTGAAGTTAATTTTCCAGCTTAGAGCGGCTTGAGCCTGAAGGACCCTTGCCAAGAAGGGCCAAAATATAGCTCTAATAAAATTCAGCTGACGAATCTGTTTAGCACTGTCAATTAGTATTCATATTTATTTCATTTCAGGGCTTGGTTAGAGAAGAATCCCTTCATGACCGGCTCCGTCGTCTATACCTATTTACGGCTCATGGAAGACCACATGAACCCAAATCTGCACAGTTTACTAAGAAAAGAAGCTGCTTTCATCTCCGCGTTGCTAAGAGAGCGGTTCGTTGATTGCATTCCGATCGGGAGGGATTTAGTACGAGCCCTGCAGAATGTAGCCCGTCTTCAGGACTTTGAAGGAATTTGGAAAGATATGCTCTGGAATCCGAAAGCGTTGTCACCTAATCTAACAGGTGAGAAGGTTTACTTACCCGAGCCGTGTTTATCTTTTTGTCCGTTTCCGGTATCTCTCACCAGCGATCCTCTGGACGTCTGATGATAATAGAAATTTGCGAAAGTACAACAGAAATTTGCGAAAGTACAATAGTTTAAAAGTACAAAAGTACATTATAGTTTTCAAAATAGGGTTTGTAAAGATTGGAACGCACCACCAGATGAAACTGTTATGTCGGAAAACGTAGATATTTTCAAACGATCGATTGTTTCGTCAACATTTTATTCGAGTGCTTATGCAGACCCATTTTTGCCAACTTAAGTTTAATTCAGTTTATTTTTCATTGTATAGAATTACTTGTATTACTAGTGCCTCGTGTTCACATTGTATGTAGTGACAAGTCTTTATGACTTACCACTTTTGGTGATAATAAATAAATAGAAATTTGCGAAAGTACAATAGAAATTTTAACAACCCCTGAATCAACTGCCTTCAAAGTCAGCTTGGGCTCAAGGAATTTTAATATAATAATCGGCAATTGATTTAGACTTGACGTCTTTGTTTGGGTGTTATTATTTTTGCTCATTAATTTTTGTGTTTTCTTCTTCTTTGGTTTTTCTCCTTTATAATACTCAACTAGAGTCCTCGTGCATTTCAGTTGGTGACTGTGTTTTTGTTTATTTAGGAATATATGGTAGACCATCATATCTGTCTTGTGTTATCGACTTCTTTTGTTTTGCTTGAATTTCCGCTAACAAGAAAAGCGCTAACAAGAAAATCGCTAATTTCAAAAGTAATGGTATTTTCAAAAAAAAAACATATTTCTGATCCATTACATAGTGAAAAGATCATTTCTAGTAAGAGTTGTGCTTTAAGTGAATCTAGTGGGTTGGTATCCTGTCCGGGGAGCACTCTTTCTGCTTCAGCTCACTGTTTCGATCTAAACTGGCATTTCCTTCACCTCTTTGCCCTTCATTCGCGAAACAGTGTGGTTGCCAGCCAGTAGCGCTGGACCAGTACGTACTTTACATACTTGCAAAAACTCCAAAACGCGAGTCTGAATGTGGTTTTGCAGGAATAACTGGAGGCCAGCATTGGGTGCCCCGGTGCTAAGCACCGGGGCCTATTGTAAATTTGGCTGAACCTACGAAACTTTGTCATAAAGATAAGGTCGCTTATGTTTCTCTCATCTCCGACATCACACGCCTTAGTCGTTTCCATGTTTATAAACTCTTCGATACTCTCTGGGTCTTTTTGCTCTTTCCCCTGTTTGGCAACTTAAAAAAAAAAAATGGTTGGATTTGTTTCCAAAAATTTCTCCTAAATTTGCCCCCATGGACCAGTACCGCCTCTCTTCCCCAAAATCCGAACTGGTTCCACCCACTGCAGTTATCGATGAGTAGAGGATTTTAAATATAAGGTTTGAAGCCAAGCTGACCATTCATTGCAAACAAAAATAGAAAAACGAGATTTTCGTGTTTTTTTTTAGCTAGTTATCCCTCTGAGATAATGTGTGAGGGATAAATAAATTTCGGATATTTCAGTTGCCCTTCCGGCAAAGCGTCCTCAGCGAAAACAAAACTAAATCATAAAACCCACCACAATCACAACAGGAAAACGATGCTGATAGAACCACATGCAGATAAAAGTCAAATGACGAAAAATAAAGTGTGTGTGTTCAAAGTGTATATGTACAGATCTGTGATTATTTACAATACTGAATTTTGTGTATATTTATAATTTACTGCTTGTATGTGTAATTATCCGCCTGGGAAAGCGCAGAAGCTTTCAGCCAGAAAACAGCGAACTACAAAAATCCATCAATAATTCACAAACACTTCAACTTGTACACGACTTGTCTTCTCTGTTTCTGTGATTACGAAGGTTGTTTATTTTATTCATTGCACAAGGTCTCTTTTATGTTGTCATTTTTCTTTCTTTTTTAGTTGTACTCTGTCATGAAAGATTGCTCTGCCTCTTGGTTTTTGACAGGCTATAAATAAACAGAAATGAATACAGGCTTTGTAAAAATAAACTAACTATTATTTTTACAGGAGTCGCTCAGCTGCTCTCACTGAGGACCTCTAGGAGCTTCTTGACGTCTCGTGTCACACCGGACATGGAACGAAAACTGGCTTTCCTGACATCTAGTGTCAAATTTGGTAATCATAAGCGATACCAAGATTGGTTTCAAAGACAGGTGAGTCTGTAGTCTTGTGTTGACAGTCGTCTCGTTTTTTGTCGCCTACCTACCTAGGCCTTGGTTCATTTTCCCGTCATTTGCACCAAGCGCTTACTCCGCACTGCTCTTTTGACCGCTTGTGGACCAAGGCCTTTGTCCTTTCTGCCCAGGCCTGCTGAGAAAGGAGATTGGCAACTCCGAGAGAGTTGGCCTATCTGCTCAGGAGAGCGGCGCCAGACTCCTCTCATGCCAAAAACAGTCAAAAAACCTTTCATCTCTTTTGGCAAAAAACGCGACTAGTTTTCAGTCCAAATACAGCGGTTTCTGGTATTGAAGGGAAGCGTATGAATTGACTGGGAGTGAAGGGGGGGGGGGGGGTCAAATTTGAGGACCTCTCGTGACTATTATGCTAATGCAACCTAGTTCCGTAATTGCAGTCATTAACTGTATTCCTGGAGACCTAAATTTCTTATGTTACATTCTAATTTCTAAGCCCGCTAACCATACCTAAGCCTGCTAACGATACCTCACTGATCTTTGCTCTTGGCGGGATTCAGTATTTTCCATGCGCATTGTGCTACCTACAAGTGTTCGCGTATCATACTATTGATGCGTAAAACGGTTGTCTGAATTTAGCCGAGTTTTTGCGATAAGTCGACGGACATGCTAAAAGGCTTAAAAACTGCCAAATCGGTGGATAAGTTGTTAAAAGAAGAGCCTACTTTTACAGTATACAAATAGTTTTGAATATTGAAACATAAACAAAAAAGTAGTGCGAGGTAGGCCTAAGCTTTAAAGGTTTAGAATAGAGTTTTACTTTTCCTAAGCAGCTTTCACAGCGTTACCGCCGAATTTGACCTTTTCGTAAAAAAAAAAAAATGATGAAAAACATAACACTCCATCACTCTATAGTCTAGTCACGAAAGAAAAAAAGAACTAAACAGGACTAACTTATCGATTGTACAACTCAACAAATGCTGGAACAAAAGTCCTTCTATATCTTTCATGAAGAGGGGCCACAGGTGCTAGTTCGGGGATTTTCTGTTCTTTCGCTGGAGTCTAATACGTATAGGAGAATAGGGGGGGAGCGAGAATATTATGTAATCGGGGAACAGACAGGGTTTTACTACCGGTTTACTGAAAGGCAGTCGCGTTATCCCGGACGTTAGTCAAACCTATGATGTCGTAGTTGTGTCAGCCTGTCCAAGCAAGATAACTATCGTACTGTTTGGGATAGTTTGGTCAAATTTGAGGTTAGACTCGAGTGAAATCGCCTACCCGCAAGGATGTGCACAAACAGCGTTTCACAAAACATGATCATTGGTACCTGGAATAGCCTTACGAAGATGCGGTTAATGCGGAATCTGTTATAAACAAGATTCTAACTCCGTCCAGTACTTTCATTCTATATTTCTTCATCGTGTGTAGAGGCGAAGCCTTTTATTATATTCTGTATATTATATTCTGGGATTTGGGATTATAGCCTTTTATTATACAGGTTATTATTTGCTTTTATTTAGTTTTCATCCGTTGCTCCCTAGAATACTGTTGTGCCGTGTGGCATTTCGGACTGACGCAGGAGCAGTCGGGTCGTCTTGAGAGAATCCAGTACCGAGCTTTGCTTGTAATTTCAAAATCCCCCAAAGTCCCATACCTAAGCCTTCTCCAAGAATTTAAACTAGAAACCCCATCCACCCGCTTTCCTAAGTTGTCCCTTAAATTTGGTAAAAGTATCCTAGCGAACCCCATCCACCGAGATATCATCCCACCAGAACATCAACCTACACGAGTTCGTCCACAACGAGCTGTGGCTGAGATGGTACCACGCCTCGCACCAACAAGGGTTTCTCACTCGCGATACGAGCATAGTTTCGTACCTTCGTTCGTCAAGTTTTTTAATGCCCATGACGAATTTTGAATATGACCATTGAATGTAAGCAAGTTTGAGTTTTAACTGTTATAGTTATGGTCAAATTGGCGATTGTGATTTATTGTATAGGCTATAGGCCATTGACGACAATACTGCTATTCGGCATGTCCGTGGAAAGTATTGTGAAATTAAATCGAATTGAATTGAATACAGTATAGTATATTCTGGGATTTGCTAAACATTTCCGAGAAAAGGCAGCTTCGGATTAAATATTACAAACTGGTAAAATATCTTCTCGGACTCCCCCCATGGGAGTCTAATTCAGCCCTGTCGAAGAAGTACCATATAATCGATGCTTCCGCCAAGTGCGAAACCATAGAGTGTCATGCTAGAACCCGGGCTTTCAAAAACACATACGAATCGTCTAACTCGTCTAACTTATCTATAAGTCTTATAAAGTGTATATAGTGTTTGTTTTCTTTGTGTGTAATTCATTTTTCATTCTTTTTATTACTCTGCTCTTTCATTTGTTGTATAGCGGGCTTAAATAAATTATTGTTATTATTATCATTATCATCAGAAGCCTTTTGGTTAAAGTCAGATCAGTAGCGTAGGATGGCTCAGTGCCCTCAGTGGCCGTATTTTAAAGTTCAAACGAAAAGGTCTGAGAGAGACAATCTAGTTACCCATCACTTATTCTCTGAAGGAGGCTTGAATACCCGATGAATATGCGAAAATGCTGTCGGATTTGCTGTACCCCCATGCATTTGTACCTGTGTTTTATGCTTGGCGAAAACGATTTACGAAAAATAAATGTTCACACAGTGAGCTACCTTCCGCGAGCTCATCACTGGCCACTGAAAAGCCGCGTTTATGTTCGGATTCAAATTTTTCGTGTCATATAATAGTTTTCGTTGTGAAGACGGCCGGAGATACTCTGAACGTCATACTAGAGCAAATAGTGAAAAATCTTCAGATAAACATCAATAACGAAGCGTCTTCTTGTTCGTCCCGATTAATTTGTTGTTTAACTTCGTTGTACAGTACCTACCGGTTTCCGGCGGATAGCAATAAAATATATTCCGTAGATCAATAACGAAACGCCTTTTTAACCACGAAACAAATTTGACTTCCATTCATGAAGAAATGTGGTCCATCTGAAAGGTGCCATACCAAGCAGCGGTTAGATATGCACTAGAATTGAAGTTGTAAAGATCGCACAGGAGGAAAAATAGAAGGATGAGGAAAGAAGGAGGAAGATGGAGGAAATGTAGAAGGGACAAAAATAGAATACGCCTTTTAGGCACACCAAGGGCGTTCGTCCAACCACCCATCAAAACTCAAGCGAACGGGCGTGTTTTCGGGAGATGTCTGCCCCCGCCCCCCCCCCCCCCCCCCACCCCCTCCAAGTTCGCCCAAAACTGACACATCTAGGCGTATGATATTTTGTACCATTTATGTTTTATCCCAATCCTTCAACCCGTTTGATCCCTCGTGAACAACTTATCATACGCCCTTTAGTACTAACAGCTCTTCCCTCGTATTTTGACGTTTCCGAATTAAAGAGTTATAAAGTTATTGGAAGATTAAATGATTGAAAATTTAAATAGGAGGTAGTCCTTTAGGAAAAGTGGACGATTTCAAGTTAGTATATTTTCAGTATATTCTACTTTCAGTACCTCTCGACGCCGGAATCTCAAACTCTACGATGTGACCTTATTCGATTTATCGTCGGTGTTATTCATCCGCCAAACGAAGTGCTTTCGTCCGACGTCATGCCGCGATGGGCTGTGATTGGTTGGCTGTTAACGACGTGTACAGTAAGCGTCATCACTGCCAACTGCAAGTTGGCCCTGTTTTATGATTGGTTCTTCTATGACATTGAAAAGGACAACATTATGAACATCGGTAAGTGCTTCCGTTACTGAGGGACGGAGGTTAGGCGTACAGTTAAGTTTAAGAGAAACAAAAATCCCTCTCCAAAATGCCCGCTAGCCTATGGTTGCTAGTTTTCTTGTTTCTGTGGCACTACGATCTTTCTCCGAAATTCATGTTTGGTTGGCTGTAAACAATTTTTCCCGAAAAAATTTATCTAAAAGACATACTGCGGATGGCTTGGGCTATATAGACGACTTTAAATAAGCTATAGGCAGAAATGAGTCGATACAAGGAGAGTTATTACCGACAATCAATATTGCACATTTTTTGTTGTTGTTGCGTAAGTCAATCATTATCTTTAAACAGAATTGACCGCATATCTGGGTCTGGGGTTGTTTCCGAGGAAGGATTTGAGGTCAGCGGTCCCAACATCCAGGAGTGCAGCAGTAACTGTTAATACAAGTCAGTGCGTGAGACATTGCTCTATGATGCATGTTAGTTAGTTTTTTCGTTGTATGGTGCGAGTGTGAGGGTGGACGTCACGCCATTTTGACCCAATGTGGCCGATACTCCCACCCCTCCCTCGGGTAGCCACCTTTCAACAGCAAACCATTTTTGTTTTCAGAGCCTGCAATACTGTTGATGTTAAATTCCATGAAATGTCATCCACAGACAACAGTGTCGTTACTCGACTTTCTATGCCGGATAGTCCCGAATTTCTACCCCCTTCTTGCCGACAGGGTGAGACAGGGAGTACATACCTCTTTACGGCAGATTCTTAAGAAAGGGGTATTGCCGTCCCTTACGCCTATTGTGGACAATAACAAAATGGACCGAGAGCTTCGAAGTTTGGCAATTGAAATGTTCCCCGAGTTTCTGACCTCTGCTGACGGAGAGGGTAAGCTTTCTGGTTTGTATTTTATATAGTAGCTAAACTGCAGAAGAGACGTATTACTTTGGACCTTGTTAGCTTCCGACCGCAGAGTTTTGCAGTTTCACTACTTGTCAGATTTCAGATCTTAATGTTTCACGACAATTATTTAGGTGTTTATCTCGCCGGGGGGGGGGGGGGGGGGGGGGGGCACAGGCAGTTTTTGCTTATACAGATTAAGCCGCTTTCACACTGACGCGTTGAGGCTTTCGGACTGAGCTAGGCCACCTCTGCGTCGCGCTTGCCCAGCTTACCCAGACAAATGACCGTAACGTAAGAATAGAACCAAGTTCTTTCTTATAGAACCAAGTTGTATACTTGCGTTGCGTCGACTCATACGCATCAGATTTTTCAGCGAAAATTGGAATTTTGTAAGACAAACTGGAGAAAACCTACTAACGATTAAGAAAAACTTAGTAATGAAACCAGAATTCAGCTTAAGAAACCGAGAAAGGAAAATGTAAATACAGATCCGGCGTGAAAGCTGGTCGCGCAGGTGTGAAAGATACGCTACGCAACCTGTAAGCAGCGCAAGACAAATGCATACGCAGCGCATCGTAACGACGCGTCAATGTGAAAGCGGCTTTATCCTGCATTTATCCTACCTATTTAAATTCCCCATCACGTTGTCTCCGAACAATCTTATAATCTTGTAATTTGTCGATACCAAAATACCAGGAAAGAGCTCTCGAGACCCAACATGACCCGAGAAGGTGGAGCTACGTTATCCTACCCAGTCAAACAAAGCGATCATCTGTAGATATCCCTGTGAAGACCTTCCCTTTGTGGGATCCCAAAACGTAAGTGGCGGGATACCTATGACATCGCAAAAATGTCCGTCTGTCTGTGAGAACTCTCGAAGGGAATGAGATATTTTGATGAAACTTGGTGTGAGGATTCATTGACCCTCTCGAGGGTGAGGTCAAGTTCGAAGATGGGCTATCCAGCCCTACATTTAGGGGTGGGGGAGGGGGTTTCAATTCAGGGGCAAATACAATATTTTTAAACAGATAATATGATAGTTGATTATGGAGTAAGAAGACATGCTGAACACGATGGTGAAAACCATTTTGTCATCGGACAATTAGTTCGCCTGGAATCTGGCCAAAACCGTGAAGTTTATTAAAAGTAAAACTTTCATTTGAAGTTGATTAGATGTCCGATTTAGGGGTAAGAAGACATGTGAACACGATGGTGAAAACCATTTTTTCGCCGGACAAGTAGTTAGCCCGGAATCCGGCTAAAACCGGAAAGTCTGCTAAAATTAAAAGTTTGTATTTGAAGTTGATTAGTTGTTTGATATAGGGGTAGGAATACATGCTGAACACAATGGTGAAAACCATTTTCTCATCGGAAAAGTAGTTCGCCCAAGATCCGACCAAAACCGGAAAATTGTTAAAAGTTAAAGTTTTATTTGTAGTTGATTAGATATCTGATTTAGGGGTGAGAAGAGATGCTGTATCCGTGTATGACAATCCTTTTTTAACCGGACATGTAGTTCGACCGGAACCAGGCTGGAGCCGGAAAATTTGTTAAAAGTAAATTTTGTATTTGAAGTTGATTATATGTTCAGTATTGGGGAAAGCAGATACGCTGAGTTCGTTTTTGAGCTTTTCGCCGGACAGGTAATTCCAGAATTCGACCGGAAACGGGAAATTGGCAGAAGTGGCAGGAAGTTTTCGTCAAAACAGATATGACTTATAGGGGTAAACACACATGCTTAATCAATACCTGAACTTGATTTTCTCAGATGATTAGCTATTTGGCCTTAATCTGTTTCTGAATTTCAATAGTAAAAATGTTCAAGGAGTCTGCTAAAGACTGGATCTGACGAAGACAAGACCCAGTTGTCTGGATCAAATGTTTGAATTTTTGGGATCCCATCAAAACCATTGGTCTTGTTATCTTTTATGTAGGTTACAGAATTGATTTGCCAAAGAGACTGCTGTTTAGTCTAGCTAATTAGTCCTAGGTCAGTGTTGTTTGATGACCTTCCAAGCTTCTAGTCTGGTTACAAGAGGACTAGATTACTATTCCTATTCTGAAATGGATCGACCATGCTTCTGTTGAAGTTCGAGAATCAGAATCAGACAATGTAGTCCAGCCCAAAGACAATAATAGTGGGAAAGACCGGTGACTTCGATAATCGGGTCTCTGAAAATCGATTGGAACGCCGCCTAACGTTCCAGCGGTAGATAATTAATATAATCAAAGCAAGAGGGCGTGAGTAGGCAATGTCTGTCAACATTAACTGATTCGAAATCGTGAATTCAACATTTTTTTCCATAAAAAAGCGATTTATTCTTTTCCTACTTGTTTTTTATTCCAATTAAAGAGGAAATCTGAATGGAGAGAGAATGCTCATCATAAACAAAACGTGCAGTGATGATGATTCTGTGGAAAGCGATGGAAGAAATTGTCAACAGAGCAATTTTTTAACGGAAGAACATCCGCTAAACGGCGCTGACTGTTGTGACTCATGGGGCTTACGGGAATTTCTGGTCTTTCCCACTTTTACTGTCTGTGGTCCAGCCCACCAAGCTTAAGACCAACTTTTAGAGCTTTCCAGAATATTTACCTTTCTCAGTTGAGTCCTGAATTCTGAGAATAAATAGCTTCAGGGGCAGTATCTCTGTGTAGGGCTATTTTCTTTGTGTAACGTGTCCGTGTTCTAGAAACGGTATCTCTGGACATTTTTGTTTTGTTTTACCAAAGGTTTGTTCTTACAGTGCATCGACTAGAAGATATGGGCGGACCAGTGCGAACCGACTTTGGGTCCCCCACACCTGGTGATATTCTGTCAGATATTATGGAGACAAACCATGGATCAGCTGTCGCTGACGAACCCGCTTTCAGTGATGATGACGAGTCGTCAGACGATTCTTCAACAGCAACAATCAGCCTAGGTACGTGTTGTTTATAATTGTGGCTTAAACGAATTTGTACTTCAGGTTAGTCCGTATTTTAGAGGGCCTGTGACTTGTACCACCCATCCATCGTAGGAAATCAACCAAGGGATCTTTTTGACAATAAGCTATGATGATCATGATCATGCCATGTATTACCCATTTGTATGACAAAAAATTCGTCCTAAATGTAGTATGAAAAGAAGAAAAAAGTAAAAAAAAAAACAAAAAAAACTGCAATTGATCTACATCAGCTAAATAGACAAAACACACAAAGACTGAATTACAACATAGCAAGATATAACCTGTGGCTAATGTCTAAGCCCGCCGCAAAACGATCACGCCCGTCTTTTATCGGCTGATTTGGATTTACAATACTGTATTTTCTAGCAACGTGTGTATTTCAAAATCCACAGTGGCAAATTCAGTAAAAACTTAACGTACTTAAAAGATCAAGCAAGATCAAGATCATCATTCTATTAGCGCTCCAGGGACATTGGGGCCTTCGGAAGTCAGTGAGTGGAAGACGGTAGGCCCAAGGAAAAATTCCGGAAACTCCTACCTTTGCTTTTTGAAACGGATGTCGCAGTAGTTACAGTTTCTTTTCCAACATTCTAACTTGCACGACTGCCGGTCCTGGCTGTTTTTCAGCCTCGCGCGGCGCCCTTGGTTTTGATGAGAATTACGGGAATTTTGCATAATCAGTATTTCTGACCAGTGAGCTCCCCGGAATCAATGCGCCGGAGCCTGAGCTGCCTTGGAAAGAGTCAAACATGATAATGCAAAAATCAGCGTAGTGCCTTTAGAGTTAGGGGCGTAAGGTCAAACCTTTCTTTTCCTGGATAGCTCATATAAATCGCTCGCTATCTTCGGGTCGGTATACCGTTGTAACAGCTGATAAACATCTAAAACAGAAAAACGTATATCAACAGTTTACGATTAATGTATGTACAGTTTACTTTAATAATTTATAAGGTGTGTCACAGCACCTTCTGTAAGTCTGTTACAGGGTCCATCAGTTGAGTTTCCGAAACTCATCCTGTACACGTCATTCAGGACTTGGGATTTCAAAAAGTGATTTCCCCTATCCCTTTTATAATGGAAGCCTTTGGGGCACCAGTTTCGGGACTGTTCGCTTATTCGCTGCCGTATATGTGCTACAAAAAAGGCTGATAATGAATTCGCTAGACCTTAAAGTTCAACCGAATAGTGCTGAGGGTTAGGCCCTGCCAGTGGACACCAAGAAATGCTACGCCTGATAGTAAGTATCCTTGAAGACCAGGAAAAACAAAAGTGGCATAGTGTAGTTAGGACGTCAGAAACCCTTCAATATTATCGGGAGATAAAAAGAGTGTACGAGTCAGAGTTTTATTTTAAGTTAAACCTCCCATCAAATTATCTTACATACTGGATACAGTTGAGGGCAAATTGTCTACCACTTCGGGGAAGAAAAAATATGTTTGACAAATGGAAGAACCCAGGAAGCAGGCGACCTTGCCCTTTTTGCGAGATTGAAGATGATGGTTTAGACCATTTCCTTATTAGGTGCCATAAGCTTTCAGGTTTGAGGGAGTATACGTTTCGGGGAATTAGTGTTGCCCTCCCTGGTATCTTACTAAGTACTTCTGCGCAGGTAATTTGTAAAGTAGGGCGATACATTGATAGTGCATTAAAACTTGAATTTTGTTAGGAGATTCATTGATTTGTTTAAGTTTGTGTACGTACATATATGTAATGTGTTTGTGTATATGGCCTTCGGGTTTTTTTCTGAATACACACTATATATGTGCTACAAAAAAGGCTGATAATGAATTCGCTAGACCTTAAAGTTCAACCGAATAGTGCTGAGCGACAATCTAGTTACCCACCAGTCATTTACTTAAATAGGCTTAAAGACCCGATGAAAATGCGTTACTTCGATGCTAGCCTATCAATATATTCGATTTTCACCGATGAACTTTTTCGTCGGGTTAACTTGTCTTGTCGGGATTCTGAACGTCACTGTTTTTACCCAGGGTAAAAAAAAGATTAGAAAAATCCGTTAGCAGAGTCAAAATAATTCAGAATATTCAAATCCAAGCTATAAAAACAGACTGGCTTTTCAGTTATACTTTTAAACGATTTTTTTCCCCGTGTTCACTTTAAATGTGCTAATCTGATTTAATTTTTCTTTTCTAGCTCTAGAAGACATAAAGAAAGAGAAGCCTCGAGCGAGTCCAGTCCCCAAAATCTCTAGCACGACAGGGCCTCTGCCTACCCTAAATCGGACCCTCTTATCTGTGATTGAGAAGATAGACCTTGATGCTTCAGTAGAGGCGTTGGAAGGTCCATTGAGAAGTTGTATAGAAAAGCTGCGAAACGAAGACGAAGACGAGATAAGGTGAGCCTCTATTTGTTCATTGCCACCTCACCGCGACTTGGTGGCATTTGTACAGTGTTGGAAGAACATCCAACTCCAGGATGCGCAATTTCGACACGTAACAGACAACACACATCTGTTAATTTTTACAGGAAATATGCGTTATGAGCCTTTAAAGCATGACTATTGCTAGAAATGATCATTTAACGATGAAATGGCTCAGAAATACAGTTTTCCAACAATAACATTACTTTTCACATGAAATTAGCGATTCTCTTGTTAGTGTTTGTCAACCTTAACCAGCCTTCCCGCTCCCAGACTTGGCGGCCGGACGCAAAATAAAGCTCAACGAGCCGTGGTTAAAAAAATGGGAAAACCAAGCAAAACAAAAGAAGTCCAGAACAGAAATAGACCTGATGCTCTACCATGTCCTCCAAGAAGAGAAACAATGGTTAGAAGCTTCGCATGCCCTATGTGAGAACAAGTTGTCAGCGGACCTTGATGCTTGCTGCAGTTTTGCGTTGTATGACTGACAAAACTCGGTTCGGCTGAAAAAGCGTTCAAAAGTCTAGGTAGAAACGATGGCGGAAGGCGGGGATTTCCAGAGCTTGTAGTTCCAGAAAGGAACTAGGGATAATATAAAAGGCAGAGTAAACAGGAGGGATCCTATAAGTATTACGTTTTTGTAAAATATAACACTAATTTCATGTCTTGCAATGTTACTTTTAAAGGTCGTAACGGATTTTTTATGGCACTTGCCTTCCGGCCAAGTGCCATATACCGATCACTTTTCCGTCGGTCGGTCGGTCGGTTAGTCCGGTGTTTGCGAGTTAGGGTACTTCCAGATACGCTAGGACGTATCTATTTTCCACCAAACTAAGTGGAAAATAGTCACTTGCCCGATCCGACCATCGTGGGGGGAGGGAGGGGAGCCGGAATCCGGAATTTAGTGGCATGCATAACTTTCGAACGGGTTATCGGATCTTAATGAAAGTTGATATTTGGAGAGATGTCATGTCTCAGATGTTCCATTTCAAGTCCGGACCGAATCCGATGAATGTGGGGGGGGGGGGGGGGGGAATGCGCAGGGGGGGGGGGGCCGGAAATCATATGACAAGCTTAAAGTTGAGGGATCGGGATGAAACTTGGTGAGAGTAACAAGTACAAGCCCTAGGTACATCATTGGCAGACGCGGACGGGATTCGTGCACTGTGGTTGGAGTTGGAGGGGGGGGGGGGCGGAATTCTGGTGATACGGAGTTAAGTTACCTTTAGGTGGGCTGGGACAGTGAAACTTGGCAAGCGTACCAGGGACCCGACCAAACTAACTTGGAAATAGTCACTTCCGGGATCCGACCACCGTGGGGGAAGAGGAATCCGGAATCTAGAGGTACGTATAACTTTGGAATGGGTGATCAGATCTTAATGAAACTTGATATTTGGAAATACCTCGTGTCTCGGATGTCCCATGTGAACTCCGAACCGGATCCGATTATTCTGGGGGGAGTCAGGGGGGAGCCGTAAATCTTGTGACACGCTAAGAGTGGAGCGATTCGGATGAAACTTGATGGGAAGAACAAGCACAAGCCCTAGATTCATCAGTGACAGAACTGGATCGGGTTCGAGCACTGTGGGGGGAGGAAGGTGGGTTCGGAATTCTGGTGATCACCAGTTAAAGTACTTCCAGATGTGCTAGGACCATGAAACTTGAACATTAGAGACTTGACATGATTAGAATATTTTTGCCTCTTGGGTTTTGCTTACAACTGAATTTCTTAAAGTACAAATGATACTTTTGATTAAAATATACATTTCATTCTCCCGATGAGCTCATCATCATTTTTGCTTCAAGAGTTTTGATTACAGATGAATTTCTAGCGCCCCTAAAGTGCGCATCATCACAGCCAAATGTATTACCAAACGATACGTTCTCGTGATTTTCAAGGACCCATTATCTCAAGGGTTTTGCTTACAAATAATCACAACAAACCCACGAATTGAAGAATTCCTACTTTCATCCTCTGACCCAGCCTTGCAAGTGCCATATGAGCTTGCAGCTCTTGTTTGTACCAGTTGCAACACTGTTGAAATGGCGCATTCCTTTGTTAAGCCTTGTCTGTGTAGGTGTACGAGATGCGAAAAAATACTCAGATGCATATTCGACGGAATAACGATATTTTGAATACCAGTGAAAGTGAACAAAGTTGTCCGAACTGTTGAAATTTCGCGGTCAAGGACGGAAAAAACCGTGATTGCTTATGCCTGACTGGAAACCACTCTTACATGTTCAGACTGAAACCCTTACCCTTAACCCCCGGAAACCCGGACCCCCGCCCTTAAATGTTCGGACAGTTTCGGACTGGTCAGGACTTTCCTTAAAGCTAGGTCACGCGGATGGCCACTTACTACGTATGAAATCCAATGAACAGAACTCAAATTTATGTCTCCTCTTTTCTCTTGTGACTTTTGCCGCACGAAGAAGCGGGAACCTGGGATTGGCACAGTATCTTCTACATCATCGTTCATAGAGTGTCCTCTTAGCAGTTGAGTGATTTGACAATGCTGTTGATAGGAAACTACTGGGAAGAAGGTCGAGACTAGGCCGGCAAGACTGGGATTGTGCTGGTTGTTGACATTATGTAGTAGTGTAGCCTTCAGTTTTACTGTAATACGACCAAAGATTTCCATGGGATCCCAAAAATCCAATATTTATTGGACTTTTTGATCCAGAAAGTTGGTCTTCGTGGGACTCGTTCAAATTTTTACTATTTATCACTAATCAGCAGTTTAAAAATAAACATAAATGATACCGCAGTGGTGTTCTGTTGAAAGATCACGGCCAAACCGTTCAACTTCAGATATAACTTAGCAAATTTCTGGTTTTGGCCGGATTCCGGGTGAACTCATTTAAAATTATTTTGATACGCGGATTCAGGATGTTTCTTTAACCCTACAACGAACCTATAATCAACTTTAGAGACAACTTTTACTTTCAACATGTTTTCCGGTTTCGGTCGGATTCCGGGACAACTGTATTTTCAAGGAGAAAATAATTTGCATAATATGGATTCAGCATGTCTCCCTACCCCAGTATCAAACCACTAACCAACTTCAAGTAAAACTTTTACTTTTAACAAATTTTTTCCGATTTTGACCGGATTCCGGGCGAACTGTTTGCCCGGTGAGAAATAATTATCATATATAGCATGCCTGCTTACCCCTAAATTGACTGTTATTAGCTTTTAAAAAATATATTGTTGGCTCCTTAATTTGAACCGCTTCCCTCACCCCTAAATATAGAGGTAAGGACGGAGCCCATCTATGAACTTGACCTGTCCTTTGATCCAAAGAACCCTCACACCAAGTTTGAGCAGAATATCTCATTCTCTTCAAGAGTGTAGGATCGTTACAGAGAGACGGAAAGACGGCCAACTTTTACGAAGTCATACCTATCGGCTATCCTTCCAATTACGTTTTGGGATCCCAAAAATGTGTTCTTTTAGCCAAATAATGGAATGACTCTATTGAATACTGTAGGCCTTCATTGTACTTTAAAAAAAACATTTTTGCAGGTGCGAAATAATGGAGGAGCTAGTTCAAATCGTAGTGAAGAATGACTTGGACGCTGAGGACCGTGAGGCCCTCTCTCAGTGCTTAGCTGTGATCCTTTCGCCTCAAATGGAGTGTAAAATTTATCCGGAAATACCTACGCCCGAGTAAGTAATGCTTCTCTGTTTTGGCTTTTCTGGATCCGCTCGTTAAGTAAGATTTGTTTGTTCTAAGTGTCAACGGCTGATGATACAAACAAATTAGAACACAAATAAACAGAAATACCACCTTCTACAGGCACCTATCCCAATGGGCTAGGGCCACCCTGAGGAACCTCGCCAACTGTTTCATAATTAAGAAAACAACCTGCCCCATGACATTACAAATCCACTCTTCATTCAACAGCCTCCACTCCGCTCAGGCATTGTTCAGATAGGTATATTAAGGTTTAGTACGGCGCCTACAGTTACGTCTTTTCCTCGAGGCGCGATGTAACAAGCTGTGTAAGGAGAATCGAACCCGGTTTTATTTTGTCTTATGCAGAGCCGATCACATAAGTTGCCTCTTTGCTGATACCATGGTATCTGATACCACAGTCTAAAGTCGTTTTTGCAGTTATCGTAGTATCTGAGACCACGGTCAAAAGGCGTGTTTGCAGTTATCGTGGTATCTGGCTAGTTATCGTGGTATCAGATATTCAGATACTACGGTCCGACCGTAGTAACTGGTCGTGGTATCTGAGAAGCCTTCTCACTTTCATCAAATTTTGTCAAATTGGTGAGAAAGAAGTTTAGCACTTAGTGATGAAACTGGATATCTGTTTTTCTTTTGGGATGACTTCGAAAGGTGCAATATCGGCAATAGTCGTTTTTGCTGAGCACCGTATATCAGATACCACGATAACTGCAAAAACGACTAATTGCAGATCCATTTACCGTGGTAACAGATACCATGGTATCAGCAAAAACGCAACTATAGTCTAGTTATGGTCTGCCAGCGGGCCGGGGAAAGAGAAGCCTTGCCGGGATTGCCACGTCGAGCACAATCACAATAGTAACACTTTTTCGAAAGTTAAAGTAGCAACTTTTCTTCGAAAGAACACGTTTTGTTCTGTTACGACTGCTTGTTGTTAGTTCGAAAAACACTGATGTCCATACATGAGTTTAGTAAGTTTTTTGCAGTCTGGTGGTCGTCAAATTGTGCTTGTGTACGCCAAGTAGTAAAAAAGAACACCTTTTCCGATCTTTAGAAGCTCGAAAAAATTTGTTAGTGTGGCGGGGCTGAACGTAGAATGGAGAACAAACTTGACTTTCAATTTGAACAAGGATGCGTAATGAAACGTAAACATCACTTATAGCGCTTCGCAGCTTCAAGCTTTCACATTCTCACTTCGAATGCTTCGGGTCCTCGCAGACGTAGTTTGACTTTTCGGAAACAGGAAGTCAATAAAACTCAAGTAAGACAAAACAAGAGCCAAACTACAACCTTTGACGAAACAGAAGTGAATCCAAAAAAAGGCAACTTTAGCCCTTCCCTTTATACCGCTTCTCTCAAATGGCAGACCGTCTGCCCTACAAATCCCTTAAATCCTTAAACCCGGTATAATAGGTATACATCCCCCTAAAGCGCGAACACACGATCGGGATTTCCCGGCCGGATGTACTGCTCTTTCATCATCAAGTTAACAAAATTTCAACTTTTCCATATGGAAGTGATGATGGTGCTGAAAATCCGGGCAGGAATTCCATTCAGGGGGCTCCAGATCCCTGTCGTGTGTTCGCACTATAAATTTATGTTGTCTGCTTCCGTAGCACGGTTGCGGCTTTCCGTGGGGGAATACTGTGCCAATGTACGGACAAGAAATTTTCACAACTAACTATGCGCAAAGACTGTCCCTGTATCAGCAGGGATTGTTTTTTATTGTTCTGTGTTTGGCGGGTCGTAACATTCAATTCAGTTCAGTTCCATTGCAACACCGATTACGGACCAGCCGAATAGCAGATTTTTCAATCCTCGTATTGCATGTGGCAAAGTATGGAACAGTTTCCCCGATAATATCCTTAGCATTCAGGCACCCTTAAGATATAGATATATGTATATATATATACATATATATATATATATATTTTGTGTTTTGACATTTGACGGACGATGATTGGAAATGCTGAAAAGATACTATATAAAAATATAGCGGTTGGGGTAACAGACAAGGGGGATAAAACTATTCGTGTATCTCACATGTCGGCAAAAAACTGGTTGAAGGGTAAGGACTGGTTCGGAAGCTTGTCGTTCTGACATGGTTCACGTGCCATCCATACAGTTAGTTGTAATGTACATTCACATCTATTTGATTCTTAGGTCGCTGGAGGAGTCAACAAGTTCAGCGTTCCACGTTCTGTTTCGAGCTCTCTGTGAGATGACGGACGACGATCCTGGGCGAGAGCCGCTTCTCGATTTCCTTGCTAGTCTTCATAAAGTACAACCGCGCGTTGCGTACCACCTGCTTTACTTCTTGCGAGCTAGGTATGTTTCATCAGTTGTTTCTTACTTCACTCGCAGAAAGTCGTCTGACATGTTTCAGGCTTAGACGCTCACCTGGCTGATTCAAGGGTGTAGTGGGAGTGTGCACGTGGTTAACCTCAGAAGTGGGAGAAACAACTTTAAGACGCGAAAAAGAAGAAAAAAATAAGGCTTTTTCATGTTCTGTTTCCTATGTTTAAAATGGTCAGCCAAGCCAGCACATATTCCACACTGTCAGCAGTTTCATAACATGGATGCGCAATTTCTACAGGGATGAGACAACACACTGCTGGACTTGGACGTTACAGAATATTTTGCGGTATGATCGTTTCAGTGTAATTTTTTCGCCAAAAGCAACGTTGCAAGCCATTTTTAGTGCTATGTTTTTACAACAGAACACTTCAAGGCTCACAACACAACATCATGCTTTTCAAGTACCTTAGCTTTATACTTTATACCAAAAGACGCAAGATGAAGAACACACATGATGAGCTATCAATTCGATTTGAGGATATTGTCGTTGTAGTGCTTCACGTACAGCGTGTTCCGTCCTACTTACCGTAGTTACTACGCGTGACGTCACGAATTCTGGCTTTTTTTGCCGTCAAGGCTGGAACGATTTTTCTATTTTCCAGCAGAATATCATGCCATAGGCGAATCCGACCAATCACGTTTCAGAGATGCGTAGTTATTACACTTACCACGCTCCCGAGCATGGTAAGCATTAGTTACTATTAGTTACTATTTCGAAGGCTGGAACGGTCAGCGTAGTAACTTTTGGTGAGGTTGGAACGGAAATAGTAACTAACAGTTACTATTGGTACGAAGGTGGAACACGCTCGTAGTATGGCCCGAAGGAGTTTAAAAATCTTGTCGTCGAGTGTGTAGGCTGGCATTCTAACAGTTCTTTTCCCTCTTTCAGAGTTGCCAACCTCGTCTTGTGTGCGTGGGTTACTGAAGTAAACTGGGGCAGGCTATCTCGGTGCGTTGGGGACTTACGGATTTTTTTTTAAAGTATTCTACATTGTCAGAAGTTTGATAACGTTTAACAAATGGACGTGCTTCCTTGTCTTAAGTGTTATAACGGATAACGAGGATATATAACATAAATAACATTGTACTATGCAACAAAGACCATGGGCCTTCGCTGGTCGGCTGAATCATTTTTTGTTGTACATTTCTTTCGACGCAGAGATTGTCCAAGGTTTTCTTCGAAGGATATGACAAATCACTCATTATAGGCAGAATAACTGCGTTGCAGCAGTTCATCATTTGGTTCCGAAAGATCTTTCAGAGTAGTGCAGGAAACACAGCTTGAATTCACGTCTACATTTGTGTTGAAGCGTGTCAGTAGGAACATGAGTTGCGTTTTTGCAGACACCATGGTATCTGATACCACGGTCTAAAGTCGTTTTTTCAGTTATCGTGAATGTGATACCACGGCCTAAAGGCCTTTCTGCAGTTATCGTGGTATCTGATATTCAGATACCACGGTCCGACCGTGGTAACTAATCGTGGTATCTGAAAAAGTCATCTCACTTTCATCAGTTTTTGTCAAATTGGTGGGAAAGAAGTTTGGCACTTAGTGATGTGACTGAACATCAGTTTTTCTTTTGGGATAACTTCGAAAAGCGCAATTTCGGCAATTGTCGTTTTTAATAATAATAATAATATAGCTGCAGTAAAAAAGGCTTTCGCCTCTGTTAATTTCTCGGGACACTGTGTACACTAAATTCAATTTCAGCCAGGTGTCGATCCACGCCTGCTTTAAACTGATTGATATTTTCGGCATTTACGACATTTTCGGGGAGATTATTCCAGTATTCCACTATCCGGTTTTTGAAGCTCCATTTTCCAATGTCGTTTCGGAATTTCTCACCACGAATTTTCAAGCTGTGTCCTCTGAGACCGTTATGATTGAAAGTGAGGACATCATCAGGCCTTATGTTATCATAGTAACTATGACAAATCTTAAAAGTTTCAATCAAATCACCTCGGAGGAATCTATAAGATAAACTGGGTAATCGTAATTTTTTAAGTCGATGTTCATAAGGCAGATGGCGAATGGCTGGCACTGTTTTTGTTGCTCGTCTCTGAACTTGCTCAATGGCGATGATGTCCTTGTTATAGAAAGGCCTCGTTGTTACGTGGCCATATTCAATTAGTGGACGAGCTAGAGCCTTAAATAAAGTAGGAAACAGGGAATTGTCCTTGAATGTAAATGTCCTTCTCATAAGATTTACAATTCTGGTAGTTTTCTTGATGATAGTTTCGTAATGTGTTGAAAATTTTAGATCTGTATCCATAACTACCCCGAGGTCACGCTCAGAGGTGGTTATCGAAATCGTCCTTCCGTCCAAGGTGTAACGATGGTCAAGGGTAGTAGGGCCAAGACGAAGGTGATGACATTTATCGGTATTGACCTCCATGGCCCATTGAGTCATCCACTGGCAGATCTTGTCAAGGTCTTTTTGAAGAGACTCGGCATCGTGCAATCCCATTATACCTCTGTATAGCTTAGTGTCATCAGCGTATAGCATAACCGGAGAGATGATATCTTCAGTTAAGTCATTTATATAAATGTTGAAGAGAAGGGGACCGAGAACACTTCCTTGTGGTACGCCGCTAAGAACATTCACCTCCGTGGTGCTAAGCTGGCCATCCACTCGTACTCGCTGTGTTCTGGAGGTTAAGAAATCCTCTATCCAAGCTAAATTTTGTCCGATCACACCCAAGCGTTTCAGTTTCAAAAGGAGCCTTTTGTGCGGTACTTTATCAAAGGCTTTTCGTAAGTCAATATAGAGAACATCCACCTGTATCCCCGCGTCGATCATTGCTCTCCAGGCTTCACTGGCCAGTAGAAGCTGAGCTTCTGCAGATCTCCTACGCATGAATCCAAACTGGCTTTTGGAAATGTCAGTCAGATGTCGGCTGAGGTGATCCGCAAGGAGGGACTCAAAAATTTTGCAAGGGATGCTTGTCAAACTTACTGGTCTATAGTTTGATGGGATTTGCCTGGAACCGTTTTTGAATATGGGAGAAACGATGGCTTTTTTCCAAAGTGAAGGTAGCTTTCCGCTTGCGTATGATTTTTTGAAGATCTCGTAAAGCGGCAGTTGGATTTCAGATGCCAGTTCACGCAAGACCCTAGGATGAATGTTGTCGGGTCCTGGGGATTTATGAGGGTCTAAATTTTTGAGTTTGATATAAACGTCATTTACCGAAAAATCAAGGTCTGGAATTGGTGCTTTTTCATTGTCAGACGTTTTTGCAAAGCAATCCTATATCAGATACCACGGTTTCTGCAAAAACGACTAATGGTAAGGCAAAAACGCAACTATGGTCGTAGTAACTGTGATAGATCAGCGTATAAGCGAGGCCATTTTCTTTTACAGTCGGTCGGCAGAGGGAAGGTCAACAGTCTACGAAGCCTTTTGCCAGGCACGAGCAACCACCTTGATGGATGCGTTGTATGCTGATATGAAAGTTAGTATTCTGTTTACATTTCAACCTTAGGTGACGGGATTTGAACTGTGGATGCTGGGTTTACGGCCTAGTTAAATACACCGTATTATAAACAGAACAAACGAAACAGCACTAGAAACTCTTAAAGTTTAACTGAAAAGCAAACTTATTTTCGTATCATTTAGTTGAGCACACTGAGTTATTTGGATTCTGCTAAGAGATTTTCTTATTTTCCACTATCTGCTCTAGTACTGAGATTCAGAATATCTACGGCTGTCCTCACAGCGCAAATTCTACTATGACGCGGAATATTTGAATCTGAACACAAACGCGACTTTTAAGTGGGTGGTGAGAAGCTTGGTGAAGATTGCTTAGTGCCGGAACGAAAAAATTTCATAAATCTTTTCCGTCAAGCATACGAAGTAGGTAGTACCACAAATCTGACAGGGAAATTCCACTATTTGGAAACTGATTATTCGTGAATAGCGGAGCGACGATGTAACGCATTTTCATCGGGTCTTCAAGCCTCTTTAAGTGAATTAGAGGTAAAAAGACTGTCCCATCTCTGCCCTTTTCAGTTAAACTTTAAGACACGTAGCCTTCCACCCCCAAACAAAAAGACGCTTTAACCGATTGTTTTGGTCAAGCTTATAGGAAATCGTTCACTTTTGTAATCACACTGTCAGATGTTTCATAACAGATAACTTGACTAGCTTGATTTACTTTGACTTGTGTCTCCTGCCGGGCGTCGCTCAGCGTAGAGAGTGATGTCAGCCTGTCTAACTGGTGCGATCAGCAGCTAGCACTAGTGCATCGTGGACGTCGATGTTTGAACGTGGATAACACTTGGGATGTAATCTGTTACGATTTTGAAAATTTTATGCATAAGATGTATTGCCAGCGAAGAGGAGAAAAAACGTCAAAAAGAATCTGCTAACTTTTTTGTTTGTCGTCATATCGGAAAAACAGGAGATTTTTCGACGTTTTTTTTAGCTTTCTCTGTGCACAACATTTAATGCATAAACTTTTCAAGATAACAACAGACTACATCCCAAGTATTATCTGTTGAGACTTCGCATCCTTGTGTTATCCGTTATGAAACTTGACAGTGCAGATCGCGCAGTTTTTATGGCACTTCCCCGCAAGTGCTATGTAGCGATCGCAATTTCTGTCGGTCGGTCCGGGTTTTGCTAGTTTGGGTACTTCCACATAAGCTAGGACGATGAAACTTGGTAGGCATATCAGGGACCTCAAATGATTAAGTTAGAAATAGTCACTTTCCCGGTCCTTGCATTGTGGGGGGAATGGAGGAAGGGGGAATCCGGAATCTTTAGGTATTTATAACTTTTGAACGGGTGATTGGATCTTAATGAAACTTGATAGTTGGAAAGACCTCGTGTCTCAGACGACCCACTTCACTTTCACCCAGAGGATTGACAGCCTGACGCCCTTGCCAAGAAGGGCCATTATATCGCTGATGAAGAATCGTAGCTGACATATCCGTTGTAAACATTGTTTGAATAAAAAAACTTCCAGATGTACGAATGACGATAAAACTAGGCAGGCATATTAGCGATCTGACCAAATAGACTCAAGGACCCGATACAGGAAGCCTTAGGAAGACTTCCGTCCCTGGGCATTTTTCGGGGAGTAGAGGGGGGGGGGGGGATCCGGAAATTACCGATTTCCATAGGTTGCGAAAAAATGGTCCGACACAAGTGAAACTTGATAGAACTGATGACCTAGATATGCAAAGCTTGTCTACGAACCCATGCGGCCATGGTTGGGTGAGTTGAGGGGGGGGGGGAAACTTCGTGACATGCACAAAAACCAAACGGATGGGCAGAATGGAATGCAACTTGGACATCACCAAGTTTATGCGGCCTAGATTTGTCATTTGGTGTCCGAACCGGATCCGACCAAGGTAGGAGGAGGATGAAATGGTAACCGGAAATTTGCAGATATGCTCCGATTTGAGTTAAACTTGATGGACGGTAAGAAGAGATGATAGAAGTGTCCGAGTCGTATTCGGCCACAGTAGGGGGGAGTCCCGCAAATGTTGTGGCTCGCATAGCTGTTAGGCGAGTGAAGTGATTGTCTGCCTTAGACGACATATTCTAGGGTCTGGACCGGATTCGAGCACGGTGGGGAGGGGTATCGGAATTCCTGGAAAAATGCTCAGATTCACTTTCTCGCTTCTCACACCACCTACTCGTAACAAGTGCCATATGGGCTCGTAACTTTTGTTTAATTTAAGATCTCGCAAGTAGATGGCTGCGCGTGAGCTTCATATTTGAACCGAGGGTAAGAGTGAAGAAGGTCGACTACAAGAGTGGGGATAATCATGAATCGATCCCTTAATTATTTTCTTTTTGCTAAGGTCTGTCAAGAAGACGACGTCTACCTATTTGCCTGGCTAGTCCCAGTACTGTACACTTGGTTTCCATTGGTTACCGTGGGAAATTCCCAGCTACTTCGGCTCGTCATGGGGACCGTGGATTCCGTACAGCTGATGGATCTCATTTCCTTGGTTTTACAAGGAAGGTTAGCTGTGTTACCTGCAGATAGCACTTTGATATCTCTACTTGGTAAGTTATTACATGTTATTACGTTTTTACGTGTCATTATGTTTTCCACAAGTTCACTTTTCAGCTTGAGCGGCTTTGAGCCTGAAGAGGACCCTGTTCAAGAGGCCAAAATATAGCTCTAACAAATGTAGTTGACGTATCCGTTTTGCATTTCAAATATTACATTTCGGGGGGGGGGGGGGGGGGTCAGTTAATGGGGACTTTTTTTTAGTCCTCTATCTCGATACTCCACTGTCAGAAGTTTTCATAGCAGACAACACAAGGATGCGCAGGTTCAACAGATAACGCATGGGATGTCATCTATTCTTATTTTGGAAACTTTGTTATTTTGTTATGCATCAAATGTTATGCATAGGAAGAGACGAAAAACCGCCAAAAAAGCATCTGCTCACTTTTCCGATATCATGACGACAAAACAAAAAAGTCAGCAAATGCTTTTTTGTCATTTTTCTGCTCTTGATGACAATGCTTGTTACGCATAACGGTTTCAAAATTGTTACGGATTACATCGCAAGTTTTATCTGTTGAAAGTGCGCATCCTTGTGTTGTCTGTTGAAACTGCGCATTACAAATGCTATTTACAAATGTGGTAAGTCGTAAGTTATCAGGGTTACATCAGACTCACAGTCTGGATTAACTTTAAACGCGTACTGTATAATATATGCCTGATGTTTACAAAGAGACCCGCCTCTTCAATTGGCCCAGATGTTGAAGTTGTTTCTGAATTTTCACAAGTTAACAAGCCACGTGGCATTCAGCTCTCATTTGTAAGTTCGCCAAATTACCATGGCATTTGGACGTAGTCAAATCTAATGGCGTGGCCAGGTGTACGACAAAACTGTTATAGGGCCTTGTCAGCGTACACTAATGTCCATATGATTTATTTTGAAACTTGACATTTGACACAGTCGTTGACCCCTAGAACAGCCGAAGCTGCAGTTAGTTATGAAGCAGTCCACAGCTTCAGATGTGTGACCTAAGATTCTCAGCTGTGTCTCGTTAGAAGTGGACTATTCCGGAATACCTTGCCTTTCTTCTTCTCTTTTTCTTCATACTAGGCTTTCCTAATAGGAAGAACTTCCTAATAAGAGTGAGGGTTTTCTTCCACGCGCTGAGAACCAGCTGTTAACAAAAACCAAGTTTATTAACAGAAGGAATGTGGAGTCGCGAAATCGCATGTATGGAGGTCCTCGGGGTCAGCGATCGGCATGTAGCCAGATCATTTACGTGATTGCGACCAAAAACAATTGGACTGGAGTAGACTGACTTGTCTACAGTAGGAGTATGCGTCTTTGAAGGTCGCCTAACATTCACCGGCGCCGAAGAATGCGATGAAATTCAAATATAGTAAACGTTAATGCACAGTCCTGAGCGCAAACTGTAATTTAAATAAGGTTAAAGATTGAAGCCATACACTCAAATTTTTTAATCTTTTTTTTCGTGTGCGCTCTGCTCTCAGTGGGGATTTTTTTTAATATGATTTACGTTTCGAAACCAATAATAACCCTGAACCTTTTGCTCAGTTGTTTTGCAGCCTCAAATGGATCTTTTCTTTTAAACCAGATAACCAGTTTTGTGTTACTTTCATTACCATTCAAAGTATTCGAACAGAAGAAAAAAATAAACACTGGACGAGAATAAACGAATCTGGTTTTATTGGTTGAATTGAGACACTTGTCTTTTAGCAGATATTAAGTTTTTAATTTATCATTCTCATTTGACTAGAGGGGAAAAACAAAATCAAAGTAGCCCAGAATTTAGAGAAGTGTTGAAAGAAGCCCACCTGGACTGTAAAGAATGTGGACGTAAGACTGTGAGCCATATCTAAGTAGTTAACCGAAAGACAAAAATGCTCCTCAGCCGGGATTAGAACCCAGGACCCTCGCTTACCAGGCGACCGCGATACCAATTGAGCTACAGAGGGGCTCGAAGGCAGTAAACCTCCTTGTCTTTCAGAAACAAGTCTTGTTTGGGACACGTTCGAGCAGATGGCCCTCTGGCAGCTAGTTGCAGCACACGGAGTCTCTTTACACACGCTCCTTCCTCTAATACCTGTGGTGAAATATCCGGAGAATTCAGAAGCCATTTCGTCGATGTTAATAATGCTACGGAGGGAGAGGTAACAGCCCCTTTTTCCTTTTCTTATATCTGACATTTGCAGCTAACCAACGTAAAAGAAATGTGGCGAGATTTAATGCAAAGCGCTGCGCCGTTAAGTCTCCAGCCAAACCGACTAAACCGCATCCCAACCCTCTCGAGCTTTAACCAAATTTCTAGATTTTTTTTATGAAATATCCGGAGAATCCAGAAGCCATTTCGTCGATATTAATAATGCTACGGAGGGAGAGGTAACAGCCCCTTTTTCCTTTTCTTATATCTGACATTTGCAGCTAACCAACGTAAAAGAAATGTGGCGAGATTTAACGAGAAGCGCTGCTCTGCGTCTTCAGCCAAACTGACTAACCGCACCCCAACCCTCAGGATCTTTAACCAAATTGCTAGGTTTTTGGGTGATTTAAGCTACCAGGAATGAATTTGGGCTTCATTTAATGCAGAAAAATTGATATCTTAGCTACCAGGAATGAATTTGAACTTTAGTTAATGCAGAGAAATGGTTAGTTCTAGCTGAAGTCATGTAATCAGTCTTGGCCTACACAAGATTATTTACCTTCTAGGCCAATAGACCATGTTGTCCAGTGTTAGATAATTTTAGTACGTAAATAAATACTTGAATACTTTCGAAACAAAAAAGGATTATAAAAATAGTTTCCATGGGTGGGATATCAGGACAGCAACCGTAAGGGGACACTAGCCGTTATTTTCTTCATATATCCGGCAAGGGTAAATGGTACGATCAAAATCGGATATAAACCGGAAATTTCGGAATGAACAAACTTGTTGAATCAGAATATTTTGTGGAGCTTGACTAGCAATGGTATTCCGGTCGTAATGTGAATGCAGTTGGGGTAACCTGTCCTCGAGACAAACAGCATGTTTGCGAAGACAGAAAATCTACAAAGCCCGATTGTCTGGATGAATCAGCCCGGTAAATATTCACCTTTGGGATCCCATCGAAACCTTTGGTCTTGTTTCTTCTTATATCTGGCAGTTGGATCTAGCCGCAGCGTAAAAGAATACAGTACATTGTCAGAACTTTCATAATATTTACAAAAGGATGCGCTATTCCAGCTGGTACGGGATAATATACTGGCTGTTGGCGGTGCAGAATCCTGGGTAATCCGGGACCTTGTCAATTCGATTCACTTTGTTTTTTTTGCAAAAATTGTCATTGCAAAAAATAGCATAGAGAAAATGTCAATAAAAATACACTGACATGCAAGTACGTAGTATGCCATCACTTTACATAATTTTGATAAGTCAGTCATGCGATATACGCCTTTGTTAATTTCCATTTTTTACAGGCCTAATTCAGAACTCGTGGGACTGTTACTCCAACGGCCAGTTCAACCCAGTGATACATTAGTACCCTCAGTGCTCGCCTATTGGTCGCGGCAATACAGAGGGGCTTTGTCGGACGCGGTGGTTAATCAGCTAAATAGCTCTTTGCTACAGTTGAAACCTTCTATTAATTCGCCTGCGAAACGGAAAAGGGCAGGTCATTCTGGTAAGGCGAAAGAGCCTGAACCTCCCCCAGAACCTAAAGGTATTTAGATTTTTTGTTTGTGTTATGTCCGTGGAAACTGAAAACGGGAACACTTCGCTTAAAGCAGGCCTGAGGGACGAACCCTTTATTAGGCCGCCTATTCCGGTATTGTCTAAACTTTAGCCTATTATCTATGACCCGTGACGTTTTCATGACGTCATGCAAGAAAGAAAAATTCGATTAGATTAATGTTGCAGAATATACATTTGTGTATCTGTACACAAATACCAGCGAGGCGCCGGACGCGTTTACACTTATTAACCCTTCTAGGGACAATCAGTTTCGTTAGTAAATGGAAAATATAGACCTATCATATGGCGTCACGATGGAACTTTTACACTCGTGCGTGAAGTCAAAGTGCATTCTTCAAACTCGAATATTTTTATTATCATCATTATTAAATATTCCTTCAGCCCAAGCTGACTGCGAATCATTTTTGATAGTATGATACCATCAAATATGATTATTATTATTTGTTTGATTCCGTCAAACTGAAGGCAATGCACAACACAATACATCGATCAGTTCACAAACGTCTACATGAATGTAAAGCGACTGACCAAGCTTGCAAACACAAGTCTAGTTTTACTGTTGGATATTTTCTGACGTAAAATACGCGGATTTGAAATACGGCTTGTCAATCCACTATCACTTAATAATCATACAAAACAAGAGAAAAGGCTTTCGCCTCTAAATAACTCTAAGAAATTTTGAGTAGTCGAACTGATCATGTTAAAAACAAATCCAAAGGTTCGAACTGCAGCTGTTGCCATTGCTGGATAACTTCTGACTTGGCCAGCCCCTCTAGTAGTTTTTGCCTCCCGAAGTTTTATTTCAAAAGCACTGCGGATGCGGTCAACCAAATGGTATTTTTTAAGGCAAAAAATGAAAAAAAAATCTTGAGCGAATACGAACTATAGATTTATATAGGCTAACAATTAAAATTAAATAAAAAAAAAATAGCCAATCAGAGAGAGGCCCATTCCTTGTGCGGAACGTCACGTGTTAGCATTATCTTGACATTACCTATGGCGTGTAAGTGGAGTATCGATTTATGGTAACACAATCCGCACTGCGACTGTCAATAAGACATGAATCTTGGTAAGAAGAGAAAAGCAAAGGGGTCAGTTTGAAGATGGAACAAGTAATTTCTGATTAACATCAAAGGCTGGAAAAAAAATGAATAACGAATGGTTTTGCCCATCTATTTCATACGCTTTCAGTTTTTTGAACATTTTGTTTAATCGTTTTCTGAATTTCAAGCAGCAGAATGCCGTGACGTCACACTTGGTAATAATCTTTACATAATTTGTATACGTGTACTCCGCTTGTGTGTCCAGTATCGCATTGAATGTTGGTTGATGTCCTGCGGTTTCAAAACTCTTGGACTGTGTGTGCATTTAAGTTTCCTCGTTGAAAAAAATAAATAAATCAGTACCAGCTCGGTCAGAACTTCGAAGAGCCAGTTAGCAATTTTGATTTCCTATTCTTGTCTTTTCCTTTGTTTGTTTGTATGATTTTGTGCCGGAAGTTGGTTGCATAGTTGCTCGCGAAAATTCATAGACCTGGCTTTATTGGTGCCTGGCTTTCTCTACCGGATCCACCTGAACTTACTCCTTACATCCGCCTCGACTTACTTACATACTCCTACCGCGCTCAGCGGAAACATAAATCTGGAATCCGGACGGAAAATTTCGAAGGGGAAAAATGTCTTTATTGAACTCGTGTATCGTCCTAATCTGCTGCATTGTGGTTACCTTTCTCTAGCCATGTTAATCGATGCTGTCAGTGCGGCTGTCACAGTCTCGAAGTCCTGCCTGGAACTCCTTCCTCCTTGGTGCTCAACCCCCCAGCTCCATCTATCCGAAAATAAAGCCAATAGTCTGCCTGCTGCTGCCTTTGTGCTGTTTTCGAAAATGAAAGAATTTGAGTTTGGATTGATGAAACTGCAAACCGGTCCTGGACACTTTGGTTCTTATCCAAATCATAACTCTTCTGATCTTCTAGGAATGGACAAAAGTTTGGAGACCATGCTTGGCCACCTGGATTCAATGAGGCAGTGTGTATTAGGGACAAATGGCTGTCTAGTTTACAACCTGGGACTATCTTCAGCCAACCAAAAAGTTCAGGAGAACTTTTTTAGTTTGGACAATTTACAAAATGCCTTAGCACAAGTGCAGAGTTTGTGTACAGACGTTCAGAAGAATCGATTTAGTGACCTTTTTGCCCTAGCTGATACGGATGTAGAAGCTCCTAGGGAAAAACGGGGTCGGAAAGCTGCTAAAACGAAAGGAAGGCAAGCGGTAAAATACGAGTCCGAGTCCTCAGGGGAAAGCAGCGAGGTAAGTTTTTGTCTTTCCTCAGTGACTTTTTGTATAATCGTCACTTATTGCCACCCGAAAACTGCCTTAAACGTCGTAGTAGAGATATATATGACCTAAAATTCGAACATGCTTTGAAACTGGGTTTCTCCACGGTAACAAACCCGTCTAGGCTGTTTTTAGCTTCGCTCGACCCCATTGGTTTTTAGGAGAAACACGGAAAGCTTGCATAACTGCTATGTCTGACGAAGGAGCTCCTCGAAATCAACCTGATCCACATCAAAAAGAGCCAAAGATCAAAAACACAAAGATGTGTTTTTTTAGTACTGTAAACTTGACATAGGAAATCTGAAATCTTGGAAATGATAGTGGATGGAACGATTGAGGACTGAAGCTTGATGAGCTTGATGATTTAAGGTGCTGCAATAACCAAAGCTGAATAATGGGTGATAAGCCTACTGTCACGGGAGGAACAAGCGCTAGATAAGGAATGTTTTCCTCGATTAATCGCCGAGCGCGGCAAACGGACGCGGTTGTCAGACAAACTATGGGAAACTGTGAAGATACATCTAACAATGGGACCAGAGATTTGCCGTAGGCTCCCAGAATTTTGCTGTGTGAGTGTAACAGCCAGTAAAAATAGTCAGTTATTGTTGATTTTTTTTTGTTTTAGTCTTTGACCCTTTTAACTATATTTTTATTTATTTTATATATGTATTCAAGCGAAATTAGATTTAAGTAAAAATTAAATTCTCCGTTTTTTTAAATCAATTTTAGTAGTAAGTGATTCATTAATGTTCTCAATAATCCCTCGTTAATTTGTTTGCCGAAAAAGTCTACAATTAAAATTATTATAGACGAGTTTCGCAGAGACCGATGGTATATTGTACGCATTGTACTGTGTTTATCATCGAATGACGAATTGATTGATTGTGTAAATATTTACATTTTAGTGCGATTATGTTTGATGTAAAGTTCAAATTCGGCGCGAAAGATACCTTTTATGAACACAAAAATTTACAACATGCAACATGCAAAAACACGCATCTTCAAAGAAGACACCAACATCCAAGAGCCGTTAATCCTCATTGTGGTGAACGGTACTGCAGTTTGCGAATGAATGCTTGATTCCTGTTTTTTTTTTTTTTTTTTAAAGCCTCGTAGTATCTTTTCTGTTCTTCCAGTCCAATATGAATTGGCTAGGTGACTACGCTTCCACTTCCCCTCTGTGACGCCAACGGTCTTATCAACTTTTTTTTTCTCTTCTTTTCTTAACTTAAACACATGACCGTCCTATCTATTTAGCGTCACCTACACTTTCCTCTATCTCTACGTTTATTTTTTAATTTCTTAATTATTTTTTTTTCCTTCAATTCTTTCTAATCTTTACACTTCCATCCTATATCTTTATTTATAAAATTAAATTAACAAAACTGTATTCAATAACAATATTTACTCTTTCCACTATCTATACATTTCAATCATATTATACAATTTTAACGTGATTATCTTTCCACTGTTATTATTCTCATCATTCAAACTATTTCTATTACAAAATTCAACCTAAAAAAAAAAAAAAGGTCATGTTAATCACATAAAATACACATTATATTTTTTTCCTATTACCATTTATCATACATTTTAAAAACAAAATATATTTTCAATAATATTTAAAATTCTCTTTGTGCGGACCATTTTACAATAAAACAATCAAGGAACATCCTACAAAAAGTGAACCAATAATTAAATAAAATCGCTCATCCCGCTCAAAAAGTGCTCTTCCGTCATAGAGAACCTTTTACACGGTGGCATAAGTTATAAAACACAAAATCAAATTTTCTTCAAATCTCATTTCTTTCATATTTCATGTTAAAAAAAACAATTCTGTTTATAAAAATTTCTGTTTATAGGGGAAAAGAAAGTAAATAGTTAGCGTTCGTTCGTGTGGAGAGTTTGGTGTGGCGTTTGTAAGTATACGGAATGGAAGTAGTCTTTCTTTCTTTTATGTACATATTATAGAGGAATGACTCATTTATATTAGTTGCGTTTTTAGTGTTCCTTGGAACAATTCACTACTGCGAGCGCCGTAGCAGCTTTCGGTTTCCGGTATCTTTCGTGAACCAGTGCAAATATCAAGTTCAAACTTGGTACGCTAGTGGGTATTGGGGTCTAGTTGACCTTTTGGGGGTCCCATCCACGGCTAATTGCAGATCCAGTTACTGTGGTAACAGATACCATGGTATCTACAAAAACGCAACTATTATCTACATATAGTCAGTCTTTAAATGGAGCCAAGCTAAAGAGGTCGTATCCCTGCCGGCCCCCAGTGATCGACATATACTGTTATAAAGTGTTTTTGAAATTAAAGAACCTGAACCTAGAATGCCAAATTCTGGGTGTAGATAGACTGTCAGAAGTTTCATAACAGGTAATACATGTTTGCCCACCCTTGTGTTAAATATAATATATTTATACATTACAAATATAAAGAATGTTATATTATTATAATATACTAAAAATGACATTATAAGTTGCGCATAACGTTTAACAAAGATTGAGAAGAGATAATACATGTTTGCCCATCCTTGTGTTAAATATAATATGTTTATATATTATAAATATAAAGAATAATTATATTATTATAATACAACAAAAATTATATTATAAGTTGCGCATAACCTTTAATACAAGGTTGAGAAGAGATAATACATGTTTGCCCATCCTTGTGTTAAATATAATATATTTATATATTATAAATATAAAGAATAATTATATTATTATAATATAATAAAAATTATATTATAAGTTGCGCATAACCTTTAACACAAGGTTGAGCAAACATGTGTTATCTGTTATACAGCCTCGGAGAGTGTAGCAAACGCCGGTTAGGTATTCCAAACTGCTGCCCCAGCAGTCACGGTTTCTGAGGAAAACAGAAAGTCATTTTTTATTTTACTGGGTATTCTTCGGAATACCTAACCGATGTTTGGCATAGGCTTTCGCAAACGCTAGTTAGACTCTACCTGACGTTTAACATAGCTTATCGATGATTTGGTCATTTGTTGTAGACCGGCTCATAGCCTTTCCTGCTATAGTTCTTTACAACTGTGCAAGAAAGCGAGTCAATTAAATCCCCCCACCCCTTCAACCCCAAGCCATCGATAGCAAAGGAAACCCAGAAGGGGGGGAGGGGGGGGGGGGGGTAAAGGGAAACCCCTTTCCTGACTTAGTTTTTTTTTCCAGGAAGAAGTATTGAAACAGCGGCCTGTGAAGAAAAGACGGAAAGCGGCACAAGTGGGATCCGACAGTGATTAACAAAGGCGAAATTAGTTATGCTGATGATTGTGTTAAACTGCTTTACGCACAGTAATCGCGAATGTTTACGTCGAGTTTCTCGTTTTTCTCGCGAATGGTTTGCGAACTCATCGTGGCGCCGTCATTTTTTATCACGCGACTTTTCGAGAATATATTTGCCTTAACGTTTTTAAACTTAGAATACGAGTCCAGTATGAGTTTGGTGTCTTTACGGTTTCAACCGTAACTTCACCATGAGTTAACCACAGTCTTGTCTACTTTGGGCGTTCAGCGTTAACGACCTACGAAAAAATATCTTCGTTTCTTTTATTGCTACCTGTATCGGCTCACGGAACCTCCACCCGGTAAAGTTTAACCGAATAGGACTGAGATCCGACAGTCTGGTTACACTTCACTTATTTATTTAAATAGGCCTGAAAACCCGAAAAATATGCGTTACTTCGTTTTGTCCGCTATCCACAGATAATCGATTTCATCGAATAAACTTATTCCTTCGGATTTGTAGTACCACTATGTGCTCGAATATTCGACTACAGAGGTAAGCCGTTGCCGAAAAATAACAGTCACCCTAATGCAATATAATCGTCCCTAATGCAATGCAGGCTTTTGTTGAAATTCAAATTCTCTGCGTCTAGGTGAATTTTGAGTTGTCGTGCAAGCAGCGCACATTCTGAACGTTATTAATAGAGCCCCGAGTGAAAAAAAATACAAAATCGCTTGGATGGGTCGACATAATTCAATGTATTAAACCGTCAGATGTAACAAGACCAAGGGTTTGGATGGGATCTCAAAAATGTAATATCTGATCCAGAGAATTGGGTCTTCAATTCAGTTTTATTACAATACCAATTACGGACTAGCCGAATAGCAGGTGGTAGAGTCAAACATACATTAAAAACAAACCAAAATTATCAACATATACTAGAAAGTGGTCGAATTACATATAAAGTAATGAGAACAAACAATGTAAAAAGTAACAATTGGGAATAGACAACGGGGGTAAATTTATTCAAACAATGTTTACAACGGATACGTCAGCTATGATTCTTCATCAGCGATATTTGATTACAGGTTTGTTTCCTTCCCCGAAGTTGAACCAGAGGATTGACAGCCTGACGAGGACCCTTGCCACGAAGGGCCGAAATATCGCTGATGAAGAATCATAGCTGACGTATCCGTTGTAAACATTGTTTGAATAAATGTTTCAAAGTCAGCTATTGGGCTCAAAGAATATTTATCAACGGGGGTAAAATAATAACCTACTAATTTCTGTTACGTAGGGAAACAAAGGAGGGAACAAAACTATTCTTGTATCTCACCGTGTCTGCAAAACACTGGTTGAATGGTAGGGACTGGTTTCGGAAGCTTGTCTTTGAGGCCTCTCCCTTTCTGTTGTAAAGTTAGAGAGGCAGGACGTCGCGAAGGACTAGGTTCAGTAGAGTCTGCCTTCCAAACTTTAAGCACAAATTTTCACTACGGTGAGACACGGTTGTCAGATTAAATTTTTTTAGAAAACAAAATTCTTTTTTGAAAAGAGATCGTTAGGACCACTGATTTTTTCGTGTTTACAACCATCTGGTCTGCAGATACTCTATCACAAATACGCCGCGATGCCCGTTTTGACCGAATTTTCCGCCTTCGGCAAAAATTTTACCGAATGCCCAAAACGTAGGGGGGCGCTGCCCCCCCCCCTCGGGACGCCCCTGGTTCCAGGTTATCAGGGGCGTAACTAAGGAGGGAGGGTATGCCCCCCCCCCAACATTGTCTGAGAAGGAAATTCGTCGGCTCAAAAGAAGCGAAAGTATATCAACATTACTTCTCGGCACATTTTTGTACAAAGATCAGCTCTAATATAGCTAATGGGAATACTTCTGAAGTAACCCGTCGGCGCGATTTCACCACAAATAGCTTCTGTTGGGCACGAAGCCCGATTACAAAAGTGTACAAAACATCCTTTTCTAGTTGTCACATTCTGCTTCGAAATTCAACTTGTGACAAACATAAATAGAATTAATATCGGGCTAAGCATGCAATTTTTGTTATAAGTTTCTAATCAAGCCGATAAAAAGACGACTGAAGGAATCCGTCGTCCCGGTTTTGCCCAAAATAAGCATTCATTGGGCAGGAAGCGACGACAAAACTATACCAACATTCCTGTCGCGACTCGCGAGTGACATTGGGCTCAAAAATTAAACAGCTTCTGTCGGGCACGAAGCCCCGATGAAATTCGATTTGTCGCACGTTTTCGTATACAAATCCTGTCTAGCCATGAAGCGCTGATAAAGTGCGTCATTATGGGGGGGACCCCCCCCCCCCCCCAACAGTCCCGAGGAAGTACTTTCGTCGGGCGAAGCCAGGCGCAAGTTCACTGGTTTGTCAGCGCGGAGCGCCGGCAAAAACATACTAAATCCATAATGTGTAAGCTTTTGTCGGTCGACTCGCTTTACTTTACTTTAAACACAAGAAATAAAATTCTACAAACGTTTGTCGGGCAAAACACAGAAGAAATCAAATTCTGTATTCTTTTGTCGGTACAGGGAATCAAGTCTCGACGGCGACACATCAGATTATTTTTACACGTAAGAAACAAGTTCTGTACAATCTTGTCGGGTAAACACAGAAGTCAGAAGATAGCAAATGTTGTGTGGTTTTGTCAGGCTTCGGTATTCTCGTCCGCACATCAGGTTCTTTTTACACGTAAGACATCTAATTCTGTAAATGTTTAGCCTATCAGGCGAATCCCGAAAATCTAAGTTTCGTCGGCACATCGGCTGTTTACACGTAAGAAATGAACTTCTCTACAGTCTTGTCGGGCAGAACACAGAAAAATCGAATTCTGAATGCTTTATTCGGACGTCGGTATTGTTGTCGGCACATCAGGTTCTTTTTTTTAAGAAAATCAAATTCTGAAACATTTGTCGGGCGAACCCGGGAAGTTTAAGTCTCATCGGCAGATCGGGATCTTATTACACGTAATAAACCAAGTTCTGTAAAATTTGGTGGGCCAGTCCCGAAAGTTTAGGTCTCGTCGGCATCAAAATGTGTCTATGTACAAGAAGTCGAATGACTGCAAAGTTTTGTTGGACGAAGACCGAAAGTTTAAGTTTCATCGGTTAATCGGGCTTTTGGTTTTACACATACGGCTTGAAATTCTTGGGGTTTGAAACCCATTAACAGCTAGAATTTATATGGTAGGTATGGATCAAATTTTTCCGAAAAGAGCAAATTAAAAAAATGTGACGCTTAGTTTAACTTGTCCTGGGTACAGTCGTTGGAAGCTTCGCTTTCTAGCGAAAAGAGAAACAAAAAGCCGAATTTGTCAATTCAAATATACCAGTTTACATTAAAGCAACAGCCCAACTGCTGCATTACAGTTAGGTTTACCAAAAACTTCGCCTGCGGCGCATTTCACAGTATTCTCAATTGGAAGAACGGTTTTCATTTAGATTGTGTTTTAGGACTGAAGGCTCACCTCAATACGTAGTAGACAGAGGTCTACTATACCGTGTTGTGTTCGATGATTTCCGCAAGGAAGACATTTGGCAATTAATGGTACCAAAAGAGGCAAGAGGAATTTCTCAAGCTGGCACACGACAGTCCGCTAGGTGGCCACATGGGAAGGGATCGGACCATTGATCATATCACGAGGTATTTTTTTTGGCCTAATCTGTACAAGGACGTCGAGAACTACGTCCGCTGTTGCGAGCCTTGTCAACTAACTGCGAGGGGTAAGCCATTTGAAAAGGTTCCTCTAGCCCCGTTGCCAATTATCGAAGTACCGTTCCAGCGAATTGCTATGGTTTTTGTTGGTCCACTGGAGCGCAGTAAAAATGGGTTGAAATACATTCTGGTCGTATTAGATTACGCAACCCGTTTTCCTGAAGCCGTGCCAATGCGCTCAGTGCATGCAAGTAAGGCAGCTAGTGAGCTCGTGAAGATTTATGCACGCGTTGGAGTGCCAGCTGAAATTTTATCTGACAACGCTGCGAACTTCGTATCGTCAACTTTGAGGCAACTCTACGATGCGATCGGTTCTCAACAGGTTAAGATTTCGGCTTATCACCCACAGAGCGATGGCTGCGTGGAAAGACTGAACCTTACTCTCATAGAGATGCTACGCAAGTTTGTGTCCGATGAACCGAAAAAGTGGGATCAGTTGCTGCCATACCTCCTTTTTGCTTATCGCGAAACACCACAGAGAGCAACAGGGTTCTCACCTTTAGAGTTGCTTTAAGCATTGTCCTAATAGGTGTAATAAGGTGAATAGCGCTATACGCGTTGTTTACGTCTTAATACACACGCCTGTTCAAATACAACCCAAGAGGTTCTTATCAATGCGGCTTCCGGTGTTGCCAAGGTAATACAATTTTTCGAGCTCTAAAAATATCCGAAAAGGTTCTTGGTACTATTTGAAGTACACGAGTACAACATAACGCAAACTATACTGTAAAAAAAGCTATTAAAATAATGGATGGACAGCATTGATCCTCGAACTGACGAAAAGCCGTCGTAATAGAACAAAAACGTGTTTTTGTTAAGAAAGTTGTTTCTTTAGCTTCCAACAAAGTAGAACTGTGGTGCTTTCTTTGCAACCCTGACGACGCTGCGCCTCTCCTCGGCCCGCTGGCGGAACCAACCAAGCGATCTGATTGGCCCTGCATAAGCCAGAATAGAACGCTAGTCTATTCTCCTTATTCACCTTATTACAGCGCACTCCGAGGAAAAGAGGAATCTGTAATAAGTCTTATACGCGATAATACACCTTATTATACCAAGGACAATGCTTTATGGTCATGTTCTTAGGGGCCCGATGACAATTCTTTGAGGGAAATGGCAATCGAAGAAATAGCTGGCAAAATGCATCGTGCAGCACATTTTGGACATGATGAGCAGGCTGACCGAGTATCTGGAAGAGGCCCAAAGCAATCAAGAAGAAGCACAGTGAAAGATGAAGACGTGGTATGATGCAAAAGCGCGTTAGAGACAACTGGACGTTGGTGATGAAGTTTTGGTGCCCACTGGCAACAGCAAATTGGAAACAAAGTGGCAAGGCCCATTCAGGGTCCTTAGGAAGACCTCAGATTTCAACTATGAAATTGACTGGCCCAGCCCAGGTCGGAAGTCTAAAGTCTTGCACATTAATTTAATGCAGAAATTCGTTCGGCCACTAGACGATGCGCGTTGTTTTCTGACTGTTTCATGGTGACGAAATGGACAGAGAATTTTGCCATCATTCCGGTGATATGGTTGGCCAAATCAGAATTGCCGAGGACATTACAGCAGAACAACAGGAAGAAATACAGAATGTGCTCAAGGGGTTTCCATCAGTTATTTCAGCAGAACCAGGAAGAACCCACATGGTAGAACACGAAATTGACACAGGTGATGCGAACTTAGTTGAAAAAGATTTGAGAGAAATGAACAACAGGGGCTACTTGGTGCCGTCAAAAAGCGACTGGGCGTCACCTTTGGTTGTCGTGGCAAAAACTAACGAGAAGGGGGAATTCACTGCAGTTAGACTTTGCGCCGATTACCGGAAATTGAATGATGTGAGTAAAATTCTGAGTTATCCGATTCCCGGGTCAGATGAGATGATTGAACGACTAGGAAACTCGAAGTACATCGCGATTCTGGATCTGCGAAAGGGCTACTGGTAGCTGCCAATGGCTAAAGGAAGTCAGCACAAAACGGCTATTATCACGCCGCTAGGGCTGTTTGAATTTACTGTGATGCCGTTCGGGCTTGCCGGAGCCCCAGCGACCTTTCAAGCCCTCATGGATCAGCTGCTTGAAAAACTGGATTTTTCTGGAGCTTTCTACGACGATGTAACCATCTGTAGTGATGGATGGAAACTACACCTGGATCATGTAACGCAAGTGTTGCAGATGTTGGAAAACGGACGACTAACAGTCAATCCTGAAAAATGCTAGGTTGGATGGATAGTCTACTATTTGGGTCACGTGGTTGGCAATGGTCAAAGCCAGCCTACAGATGCTAAAGTAAAAGCTGTGAAAGACATTGCGGTGCCAAAAACGAAGTCGCAAGTTCGCACATTTCTTGGCATGGCAAGTTATTACAGAAAGTTTATCCGAAACTTTGCTTCGCTCACTGCCCCGTTGACCGGACTACCAGCTAAGAAGATGCCTGAAAAGATCCAGTGGGATACAACAACAGACACCAGCTTCAAAGAAGTTAAAGCAGCACTTTGCAGCAGTGCCATCTTGCGAAATCCTGATTTCAACCGCTCCTTTATAGTACGAGGGCTCAGCCAGGATTTTCCCGATGGGGAGCATCCAATTTTGTACATCGTATGTACATTTAGTCGCAAACTCAACAAGGCGGAACAGCATTACGCGGCGATAGAAAGGGAAGCACTCGCCATAAAGTGGGCTATTGAACAGTTGAAGTATTACCTGTCGGGGCGAAGATTTGTCATGGAAAGCGAACATGCACCATTGAAGTGGTTGATGCTGATGCAATCTAACAGCAGCAAGTTAGCGCGCTGGGCCCTCAGTCTACAAGAATTCAGTTTTGAAATCAGAGCAAGACCCGGTTCAGCCAACGGCAATGCAGATACGTTGAGTCGTTTGTACACTCAGCAGATCTGCCATGTACATGTTGTAAATATTAAGTCCTACAAAAGTTCAAGTTTTGCAGGTTATACCGATAACGAACTCCCGGTCAATTTCGACACAGCCCGGCGACATCCCCCCTTTCCCCCCCGGACGGAAGGAATGTTGGAGTGTCAAACCCCTCAGCTGATAGCATCGCTCGAGGGAGCGTACTGATTAGGAGTCGATTCATTTGAACCGTTTTGTAAGGTAAGCAGTATCCAAATAAACTTGGAAGAAGTTAGACCGCTAGGAGTAAGCTACAACAGTTAGTCTACACAAAACTTGCCGGTGGCGCTTGCGTTAATATTGATCTTCGCTGCACCCAACGAAGCTGACGTGATGGACTTATTACTTGATATTTGTCCAAGGTTCGCCAGGCAATGGCCAGTCAACCCACCATCCCAGTGATGTTATTTTTACCTACAAAAGGTCTAAGGACCAGTCTTGCCTACCTGAAAAATTGACTTTGTATTGGTTACATTTTCAAAATTTTACATTTCAGAGGGTGAATTTGCCATTCTGTCGGCAGAGGCACTAGTTGACAAGCCTGCACCAATGAACAATAATAAATGCCCTCGCTGTATCGTGGACTAGGGAACATACTCTTTGAGTCCAAGCTGACTTTGAAACATATATTCAAACAATGTTTACAACGGATATACGTCAGCTACGATTCTTCATCAGCGATATTTCAGCCCTTCTTGGCAAGGGTCGTCGTCAGACTTTCCATCTTCTGGTTCAACGACGGGGAAGGAAACAAACCTGTAATAAAAATTGACAGCCTGACGAGGACCCTTGCCACGAAGGGCCGAAATATCGCTGATGAAGAATCTTAGCTGACGTATATCCGTTTTAAACATTGTTTGAATAGACTAGGGAACATTTTCGCGTGGATAGCTCCACTGGATGCTATGTCCCATCATCATGATGAACGTTTTTTTTGCCTTTTTGACATCCAGCTCGTCGGTCATTTTCTCATGAAAAGCCCGGCGGATTACGTCACCATTCAGCTGGAAGGGTGTCTCCATAACATCCCTCCTTCAGCTCTGTTGAACGCGTATAGGAGATGATATCTTTTTCTGTTTCATACCCTTGTCATGTGGATGACACCATCATCATTCAGTAATATTTTCGCGTGGATGGCATCTTCTGTCGAGCTCAGCTGCCATTCATTCGAAAATTTTCCAATAGTTCATGGAATGGCTATGAATCGTCTGGAAATCCATTATTTAAAGGAATCAGCTTATTTATTTCCCTGTTCGTATTACGGGGTATTGTAGACTGTTCATTTTCTATACTGTCCCTGTGCTTGTTGCGTGGCAACAAATCGAGAAACGGATTTGTGAATTAACGACAACGCTGTCCTTGGGCGTTTGACAAATTTAACTTTGTTGTTGTGTACAGATTTATCTACAAGAAATGGCTAAAACTTATGACTATTTATTCAAGCTTCTGCTTATTGGAGACTCTGGTGTCGGGAAGACTTGTATTCTGTTCAGGTTTTCTGAGGATGCCTTCAATTCAACTTTCATTTCCACAATAGGTAACTTAGTTATGAATTAAATTACACTGTTACAGTACTACTGTAACCTGACTGTAACAGTCTACCACAAACCCTGATTTTGGGAAAGCCTATGCCAAATGTTGGGTATATCCACCGTTTGGTATATACGCTATGCCTAACGCTGGATACTCTATGCCAAATGCTGGATAGTCGAACCCCATAAAATATTGATCATTTTAGTGAAGCTCAGAAATCAACCCATCAGAGTTGCGTTTTATTTGAAGTTCATAGTACAGCGGACTGTTCGTTGCCATTTTATTCGCCAGCGGAACATACACTGGGAAGGCGCGAGGTGCCAGAAGTCCTTTTATTTGCAAGAGGGCCGCCCGCTGAGTGCCAGTGGACCCGCTAGGTTCTACCCTGGGTGGGGCAGAGAACAGTTCAGTGTACCTTCTGACGGTGTCCGCCATGAATAAAATGACAATTACAGTTCGCCGTCCGCTCCCGCTGTACTAGGAACTTTAAATAAAACGCAACTCAGAATTCACCTATGGTGAGGTAGGTCAGGGTTAGGGCGCCAACAGCTGTCCAGCGTTTGGCATAGGGTATCCAGCATTTGGTATAGGCTATGCAATATGCTATATATATCCAGTGTCTGGCACAGGGTATCCAAAAATCAGGGGTTTGTGGTTGACTGTACTGTAATACATATTAAATCACGGTACTACTGTCAGTAGGTCAGTTTAATTAAGATTAAATAAATATTGGCCTATCTAGAACTGAACGTTAAGCTGATTGGTGTCAATTGGTTTTTGTCTCATTTAGATTAGTGCAAAATTCTATACAAGCGTGACATCACACCAATAGTATTTGTATTTGTTCTATTCAACCTCAAAACAGGAAAAACTGTAGCCGTAGGCTAGTTTATTCTTATGGGTGTATATATAGTTGAATCTGTATTGAATCTCCAAGTGGCCAGAGAGGTGCCGGTTGCATTTACATTTATAACTGACAGTTTTTAATAAAAAAAAGATGGATTATTTTCACAAAAAAATGACTGTTTTGAAGAGAAGTTGACTGTTTCTGAGAAACATCAACTGTTTTTGTGAAAAATACTGCAGTACTTTCTGCCGGCTCGACTATTAAGCCAAGTAGCTTACCAACCCCCTCCCTCTCATATGTAATGTCCCTGCAGCCTATAATATAATAAAAAGTGACAGGATACCATTATTATTGTATGCCGCATAGCTTGACGCTATCAGCACACTACAATAAAGGAAGGAAGCAATTCGATTGTAACCAGGTTGAAGCAACCTGTCCAAATTTCTCTGATTGTTTGGCTACTAGAGAGATCAATATTCTTTGAGCCCAAGCTGACTTTGAAACATTTATTCAAACAATGTTTACAACGGATACGTCAGCTATGATTTTTCATCAGCGATATTTCATCATGATTTTTCATCAGCGATAGATTGAATACAGGTTTGTTTCCTTCCCCGAAGTTGAACAAGAAGATTGACAGCCTGACGAGGACCCTTGCCAAGAAGGGCCGAAATATCGCTGATGAAAAATCATAGCTGACGTATCCGTTGTAAACATTGTTTGAATAAACTAGAGAGATCCCTAAAAGCTAATATGTGAATATACAGACACATATAGGATTTCCCTTCAACCAAGCCAAACCCTATGAGAAATGGGTAAACCAGGAAACAGTTAGGTATTGCAAATTTTGTTTCCGTGTTTTGACGAAAAATGCATTCATATGTAGCATAATCAACAAAAAAATTTAGAAGCAGGTTGGGGGCAAAAAAGCTAGGCAAAATTTACACAATGTCATCCATAAACATTAAATGGTTAAAGCAGTATCCGTTGATGTGGCAACAAATCCTTGTAAGTATAGATCACATGCCTATATTGCCACCATATTTGTTGAGTCCCACTCAGGCTATTCAGTATGAGGGTTTAGCTCTCTCAGGTCAAAGAAGTTTGTTTTGGTAATAAAGAAACATAGTGAATGTTGTTGTAATCAAGAGTACTAAAGTATTCTTAGGGCCCAGACTTTGCTTAAATAATATGACCTTCCAGTTTATGGATGTTAAGCAGTTTCAAATTTATATAATCTTCCATTTCAGTTCACTTTATTTTTCCCCCAAAAATTACTTTGAGAAAAATAGCATTGGAATGTCAACAGGGATACACTGATATACAAGTATGGTACATAATATTTATGTTATTGTACAAACCAGACACAGTTTTGGTTAAAATAATACTAACACAAACACTATTCACAGTTTCCTTGTGCTACAGTGTTATTTGGGTCATGTACAATCAATCTGTTTTATTTTTCCCAAAATTACTTACAATATAAAATAACAATCGGATTGTCAAGAATAAGTGCTAGGATTGTCAACCGTAAATAAAACAGTGCTTGAGTTAAAAAGTAATAGGCCTATATTAATGTAAAACCAGATAGAGTTAAAATGATGGGTAAAATATGGACTGAATGATTTTAAATAACGTTTGGATGTGTGATTTGGAGGGAGCTTCAGTTGTTGTTTGCCGGTGAGCTTCATCTGCTAGTCTTGTCCTTTGGACACATGGTTCATCAGTGAAACTGTACAGGAGGTCTTGGTGATTTTTTGAGTTTGAGATTTGTCTTCTGAAGTCCATGACTAGTATGTGCCACCTTTCCTTCAGTGTTAGGAGATTCAGGACTTCTAAGCTCACTGTATAGTCAGTGTAGTCTGCACCGAGGTTTATCCTACAGGCATGTTACTGAATACAAGCACCCATTTTGCTGGTCTGTAGGATTGTGCTACCATAACTCCCTGGTGCTATCATGGTGCTCATATCTGTGAGCATCAAGCTAACAGATTCCAGGATGCTACACCAACCTGTTAAGTACCTAATACTATTAGGAATGTTTATCGTGTTGGAATATTCTCATCCAAAATGTTTGATTTGCTTTGACATAATCTACACAAGTAAAAGTTGCCAATAAAAACTGCTGCTAAACAAAAGGAGAAGATTTTGTGACTGTACTTTTGATTTGTAGGTATTGACTTCAAAATAAGAACTATCGAAATTGATGGAAAGAAGATCAAGCTGCAAATATGGTGAGTTTTATTTTTTGTGTTGGCCCTACATTAGGGAAAGTTTGTTTGTATGCAGTATCGATTTATATGATGTATTAACAATAAAGTTGAGTGAATGGAGAATGGAAGCATTTGGGGTGAGTTGGGATAGGGTACACAAGAGATTCAAAGTTTAGGTAGGTTCCTCAGAGTCGCCCTACTCCACCAAGAGACATGCCCTACTACTACATTACTATAAATCATGTTATTGTTTGTATCTATTTTTGGTAGCATGGCCAGTTGACTTTGGACATATACATCTGGTCCATCACTGGGGGGGGGGGGGGGGGGCAGGGGGCGACCCCGTTGTTGTCAGGCAAAGTCTGGAGAAAGTTCGCTACTTGGATATGTATTGCGAAAAGGCGGATTCAGGATTTTATCTATGTATTGAATTGTGCATACACTATTGTATATGGGCCACAGTAAATAATTAATTTACGGGAAATAAGCTTTTAGGGGCCTAACTATAAAACTGCATCATGACAATAATAGAGAAAGTTCTACCCGACTCCCACTGATTGCTGATGAACTTGTCTCACTTGCAATGCAGTCTTTTCACCCTTACAACAATTTTTGTGTTTATTTGTGTTTTTCAGGAGTTCCTGGAAACAAAGTTAAGTTATGAATTCAGATTCTCGTCTGCTGATTTCGGTAGTTTTTATGGCACTTGCCTTCCGGCCAAGTGCCATATACCGATCACTTTCCGTCGTTCGGTCGGTCGGGTGATCGCGAGTTAGGGTACTTCCAGATGTGCTAGGCTGATGAAACTTGGTAGGCTTATCAGGGAACCGACCAGACTGATTTGGAAATTGTCACTTCCCCGATTCGATCATCGCGGGGAGGGTGGACAGAGGGGAAATCCGGAATATTGAGGCATGCGGAACTTTCGAACGGGTGATCGGATCTTTTGTTACTTCCGAACCGGATCCGACAACTGCGGGGGGAGCTGGGGGGGGGGGGGGGTACTGGAAGTATCGTGACACGTTTAAAGTCGAGGGATCGGGATGAAACTTGGTGGGAAGAACAAGCACACACCCTAGATACATTGTTGACAGAACCAGATCGGATCCGGGCACTGTGGGGGTTGGGTGGGGGGGGGGGATGACTCCCTCGGATTTCCGGTTATCACTGGTTAAGGTACTTTGAGATGTGTTAGGATAATGAAACTTGGTAGGCATATGAGGGACCCAACCAAACTGACTTGAAAATAGTCACTTCCGCAATTCGACCATCCTGGGGGGAGTGGAGGTAGGGGGAATCCGGAATATTGAGGCATGTGTAACTTTCGAACGGGTGATCGGATCTAAATGAAACTTAATATGTGGAACATGCCTCACATATCCCATTTTGTGTCCGGAGTTGGAGGGGGGGGGGGGGGGGGGTACCGAAAATATCGTGCCACACTTAGAGTGGAGGGATCGGGATGAAACTTGGTTGAAGAACAATCATATATATTTGATAGATTAGACATAACCGAATCGGATTCGGTCACTGTGGGAGGTGGCGGAGACTGGATCCAGGAATTCCGGTTATCACGGGTTAAGTACTTCGAGATGTGCTAGGACGATAAAACTTAGCAGACTTACCAGGACCTGACCTACTTAAGAAAAGTCATTTCTCCGATCCCACCACCGGGAGGGGGGAGGTAGGGGAAATCTGGGATCTCGAGGCAAGCATAACTTTTGAACTGGGCATCGGACACAAACGAAACTTGACAGTTGGAAAGAGCTCGTGTCACAAATATGTCATTTCATGTCCGGACCGGAGCCGATAACTCTAGGGGGGGGGGGGGGGGGGGATTGGAAGGGGATCAGGGAGCTCGGAACAGCCTTAGAGTGGAGGGACCGGGTTGGACAAGGACAAGTTTTAATATATTTTTGACAGAAACGGACAGGGGTTTTCCGGAAATCCAGTGATCGCTATATTTATAGATGCACTTGGACGAGGAAATTCGGCTGGTGTATTGGAGACCCGGTCAGATTGACTTGGAAGCAGTCATTTCTCCGACCCGGCTATCTTCGGGGGAGTGGAGGGAATTGGAATTCTGACTACGAGAATTTCATGCGTAACTTTTGAACGGTTGGACGGATCTGAAAGAAACTTGACAGTTGATAAAAGGACGTGTTTCTGATCTCACGAGCACGTTCATAACCCCGCAAGGGCCCATGACCATTTTTTTCGTGATTCCCAAGGGCCCGTGATAATTTTTGTCTCAAGGGTTTTGCTTACAAATGAATTTCAAACATAGTTGAAGCACCAATGTTGCCGCAGAATTGAGAAAACGTTCTTAAGAAACTAAACATTTTTAAGATCCTCAAGGGCCCATGACCATCTGTGCCCCAAGTATTTTGCTTCCAAATTCAGTTTGGACCCCTTAAAGGACACCTGAATGAAGAGAACCAAGTATCATCCCTATCTGTATGACGTCCGTTAACATTGCTTGCAGACAACCCAATCCAAATACGAAAAACCGTTTCCAAGCTATGATTTTTGCTCCATTTTGCATCTGTCCTTATTTCAGTACCGAGCCATTTTAGAAATGAACAAATGTCTTCAATCAACCCTTCTTCTGGAATATTTTTTAACCAGATAAGCCCAAACGTATATCTAGAAGAAATTCCAATACGATCCGGCCAGCGCTTTACAAGATTTGAATGAATTGCGCTTTTTGTCTTGGAGTCGCATGTGCAAACTTCCGGAAACAATCATCCCTATTTTGAAAACGTCACGCTCAGGAGAAGAGTGCTCTCCGTGTCCATGTCTATAAATGCATTCTCAATGCTGTGTTCAAGTATGGTTTCATTGTTCAGGTGTCCTTTAAAGTGCGCATCTTAGCCACAATATGCAAACAAATAATACTTTTGAGCGAACGATATACTTTCGTGTCCCAAAGGCCCATGATCATCTGTGTACCAGTGCATTTGCGTACAAAATGGATTGGATGGACCGCGTATGCTTGCAAGTGCCATACGAGCTTACAGCCCTTGTTTCTTCTTGTGATATTGGTAGTGTATTCTACATGGAGATGTCTAATCGTTTATCCTTTCCCATTTCCGAGAGTTCGGGGTTCCTATAGGATTTGTGTCCACCGTAATGGCACAACATGGATTTTTTGTATTTGCCGTGTTTGGCTCTCTTTGAGGCTGGCCAGGCTTCAGCTTGTATCTTCCGAGGAGCTCATTGGTAAGTACTACCGGTTATGCAAAGGATGTCTTTGTTTCTCGGCAAAACCAAGGGGGGCGAGTGAGGCTAAAAACAGCCGGGACGGATTCGTAATTTTTTTTAAAATAACGGCATAGTTCGAATGAGCTCGCTTCGAGTATACTGGTGTATTAGCCGGTTAAATGTTCTGTCCCAATTTCAGGGACACGGCCGGCCAGGAAAGGTTTCGAACCATTACAACGGCCTACTACCGAGGAGCTATGGGAATTATGCTAGTCTATGATATTACAAATGAGAGGAGCTTCGAAAATATCAAAAACTGGGTGCGAAATATCGAAGAGCATGCATCATCGGATGTGGAAAAAATGGTTTTAGGAAACAAGTGTGACATGAATGATAGAAGACAGGTGAGTAGATGTCCTTTTCGTATTGTTGATTTGGGTTGAGTTGGAACGCCTGTGATTTCCGTATTTAGTTGCCTGAGAAATTGATTTGGGGACATATTTCAGGACAGGGAGTTGCCGGCATACTGTATGTAATCTCTTGCTAGGCATGCCTTCATTGGTCTCCACAAGATTGTTTTTGACAAGCAGGGCCGTATCCAGTAATTTATTTCTGCGTGGGGGATCTCCTGGCGGGTCGGACCAAATCGGGATCTAACCTGACAGTAAAGCAAGAACAGAAGAATAGTTCTCGTCCATTTTTCCGTCCATTTTTCTGCTTCTCATCTCGGGAGAAGATTTTTTGCCTGATTTAATCCTTATTTCTTTCTTCTTTTGTGTTTCTGGTCGTGCCTAATGAAATTTCATCGTCATCATCATCACAGTGCCGAAACTTCGCTGTAAAGAAACACATTTTCCTGGAAGTCCCACAGTTTCCTGCAAGTGTGTAATCAGCAAACCGTTTGTGACGAGTTGTCACCGTCTGCAGTTGTCAGCGTCTGAGCAGATTTTCCTTGAAAACTTTCGCATCCAAAATGCGACCATCCATGGGGGAGGGGGGATCCGGAATATTATGGCATGCATACATTACGAACGACTTTCCGATCTGAATGAACTATGATAGTTACCAAGAGTACATGTCGGTGGTCGATTTCAGGTCCGAACATTTCCGGCCAATTTGGGGGGGGGGTATCGGAATTCTTGCGGCACGCTCCGGAGTGAAGGCATGGGGCCTGGACTTGGCGAGAAGGACAAGCACAAACTCTAGATATACTCTTTATGAACTGGACTGGATCCGTGGACCGTGGGGGAAGCTGTAAGGGGATGCAGGAAATCTTTTGAAACGCAGAATAGATAGATAGATAGATATTTTATTGATCCAACTCGTAGCGCCGACATGGTACTAAATGCGTCGACCATTATATTTAATGTGTTAAAATACTTGAATATAGATATTGCTCTTCGGTTGTTCAAGAAGTTTGTAGATCAATCCGTCCCGCTTCGTCCCCAATCGGCGGGGGCGCCATAATCGTAAGGCTTTGGGGAAATTGTACAGCACCTTCTGCGCTCCTTCTATTCTATTTCGTTATGGTGTCACTTAAGAAGAAGAGTAAAAAGATGAGATCCCCGTTATGCCATAACCATACATTGACGGAGAAGTTAAAATTCAAGATGCTAGTGTTACCCTTTTGGATGTTTCTTCGTCGCTGCCAAACATCATTGACAACCGAGCCGAACCAGCTCACGACCTTCTCCACTGTTTCCTGGCCGAAGATTGAAAATTAGTGTCTTTTATATTTTTATATTTTATTTCTTATATTTACTCCGCTTTTTCGAAATGGCGGGTTACAAATACATTACTTATTATTATTATTAATATATGCAATTATTACATAAAAGTGATTAGACTACTAGATAGACTATCGGACAAGTCATCCGGTTAGGGTGGAACTTGACACCCAAGCCAGACCCGGGCACTGTGGGGGGAGTTAGAGGGGGGGGGGGGACCTTTTCGCACGCTTACAGTGTTGGAATCCAGCCCAGATCCGGCAACAGGGGAGTTTCAGCGGGTGGGGACAAAACTTTGCGGGCGGGACATGCCGTAATGCATAGATATGCAGTTTGTAGATCCGGATCAGCCTTGACAACGCGAAACTTGGCTGATACGTGCTAACCCTTACAAGTGCTATATTCTGGGCTCTCAGCTCGTCTTCTTCTTTGAATTTGCTATTTGTCCTATTTGTGTGAAAGTTCTTCAAACTTGTGGTGGCTCTATGTAATTTCAGATTTTTAGATTCAACAACCGCACGAAATATTAAAAAAAAATAAATAATATAAGATAATAACAGATTCAAACGTTTCAGTGGATTCAAATATACAATATATAAATAAGCTGCGTATTTAGTTGAACCTTAAGGTAAATGTTGTATAGCCGTCTTAGGCCTAAAACCAAATGCATCAGTTTTTTTTGCTGCCCCTCAAAACTGAGGAGCAAAAAATATAAGCAAACAAGAACAGTTCAACAGCACGTAAATAATATGATGGAAGTTTGCATTGAAACAACTAATTTAAGATTGAGTTTTAGTCCAGCTTTAATCTGTAGCATATGGAAATCTTTTTTCTAATTTCCGACTGGAAACTAATGACTAGTTCAGCCTAAATACAGATTGACTTTTAAGCTATATGGAGACCAGTTCTCGAAGGATACAGAAAGTAAAGAAATACCGATTGTTTAAAGGACACCTGAACAATGAAACCATACTTAAACACACCATGGAGAATGCTTTTACAGACATGGCCACGGATAGCATTCTTCTCCTGGGCGTGACGTTTTCAAAGTAGGGATGTTCGTTTCTGGAGGTTTGCACATGCAGACTCCCAAGACAAAAAGCGCAATTCATTCAAATCTTGTACAGCGCTGGTCGGGTCGTATTGGAATTTCTTCTAGATATACGTTTGGGCTCAACTCGTTAAAAAATATTCCAGAAGAAGGGTTGATTGGAGACACTTGTTTATTTCTAAAATTGTTCGGTACTGAAATAAGGACAGATGCAAAATGGAGCAAAAATTATAGCTTGGAAACACTATTTCGTATTTGGATTGGGTTTTCTGAAGGCAATGTTAACGGAAATCATACAGATAGGGATGATACTTGGAACTCCTCATTCAGGTGTCCTTTAACCGTCATTGGGGGCACGCGTACAAGCTTGCAAACTCAAGGTTCCACAAGGACGTTTTTAAGTGGGGTTTTGGCAGAATTGTTTATCCTTTGAACAACCTTACCGAAGATGCGGCTAATTCTGAATCGATCAATAGTTTCGAGTGCATTGTTGATGGGATTTTTAACTCTGATCAGTTCGACTACTCAAAATTTCTTAGAGTTATATAAAGCCTTTTCTCTTGCTTTGTATATTATTACTTCTCAAATTTCTGGAAGGTTTATTTTTATTGTGTACAACCGTAGCCTGAAAATCGAGTTACTTATTCAGAGTTCCGTTGTTCTAGGTATCAAAAGACCGAGGGGAACAGCTGGCTTTAGAGTATGGAATTCGCTTCATGGAGACCTCTGCCAAAGCGTCAATAAATGTCGAGACGGCGTTCATTACGCTGGCCAGGGATATTAAAAGCAAAACGGAAAAGAAAATGGTAAGTGCGACCTCATCTGTATACTGTAAAAAGTTTCTCCGAGTAAGGATTAAAGTTAACTGCAGTATTTGCTACTGGGATTAATCTTATCTCTGAGATAAGATTAATTCGAATTAGAGATAAGATTATCTTTTTAGAGACAGATTACTCCCAGTAGCAAATACTGCCCCATTTTTTACAGTGTATCCTTGTTCGAAATTTATGCCATATTGCTGCATTTTTACTTTCTGTGTGATAGTAAAAACAAGACAATGCCTGAAACAGGTCATTGGCCTCAGTGAACTTCGTGTAAAACATTGTTCATTGTTTTTCGGCGTACCAAGGAATTCTTGAAAGTATTGATAGAATAGCCATTGCAACTCCAGCAGCGCATCACTGTCTCGACCGCCCGCCAATGCCCCTTGAGAATCTCCAGCCACTCAGCTTGGTCTCATGTCCGTGCATGCATATGACAGATTGGAAATCCCACTTGTTTTTTTAGACAATATTTATTTGTTTACCAATTCTGCCCAGGAATCACGGTTGGTAGGCGCGGAGCTTCTCAGGTTTACGCATACCTGACTAGCGACTGTTTACAGGGACTCTATGAAAGGAGTATTTAAATTGCTACTGCCCAGGTGCGTTAAATATAAATCTAGCCAAGATACTGGACCTGGGAAATTGTGAATATTCCGTCCGGATCCTTGTTATCTTTTATTTTATTTATTGATGGTTTCTCTGGATGCGAAACTGGGTGGTATTGGGGGGGGGGGGGGGTCGGCAAGACTTTCCCATTCGAAACGTCCCCTGACGAAACCTCCCCGTGACAAAACGCCCCCGTGACAAAATGCCCCCGTGACAAAACGCCCCCGTGACAAAACGCCCCCGTGACAAAACGCCCCCGTGACAAAACGCCCCCGTGACAAAACGCCCCCGTGACAAAACGCCCCCGTGACAAAACGCCCCCGTGACAAAACGCCCCCGTGACAAAACGCCCCCGTGACAATACGTCCCCGTGGCGCAACGTTCCCGATCGAAACGCTATAGATTTTTTGTTTCCTCGCTGAGGGATAGCTAGGCCTATGAGACTACTGATTGCGTCATGAGTTCAGACAAAAAATGTTTTTTGGAATATAAACTTTTGAAAACCACGATGTTACTACTTTAGCATTCAGCCAACTCAAGAAACGAACCAGTGTTGCTCCCGGCTATAGCCATTTCTTAAAGAAAGCGCAAAGATTTAGTAGTTTATCAGTTTTCCTTTTATCTTTTATTTAATTGGTTTATTTTGTATGTTAGTTCACGCTGCAATATAACTGATCTCGCTTTTGCTCGATATTTAATTAGGTGATATTTGTAATTAAAAGATTTTATTAAAGGATCAAACTCGTCTAACCTAGATTTACTATGTCTCTCTACCTAACCAATCGTTCTATCCGCTTTTGTTTCCTCGCCTCCAGTGCCAGTTTTATCCAGCATAACGGCACTACGCTTATTTTTGCATTTTTGCCGCCCCAAAATGAGATCTTAGTTTCTCAGCTTGGAACCCTTAAAGGACCTGTCTTACCTATGATACTAACACAACCTGCTTCCATAATCACTCCATATATTTCCAAACCCGGAAACCCCAATTTCCCACGGTGAATTGTAATACCTCTAAAAAAACACGCTGAATTTCTCACTTGCCGTGTTTTGCTACCTTCGATGTGTATCACGCTGTCGACGGTTGTCTGCGAGAAGTTTTTCCATCAGAAAAACCGGTTATGTAAATTTTTCCTCCCTGTTTTCGCCATAAGTCAACGGGTCTCGGAAAAGGCTTAAAACTGCCAAAACCGTGGGTTATTTGTTGAAAGCACAGCCTAGTTTTAAAGTATTAAAATATTTTAAAATACTGTAGGTTGAAGAGAAAATAGTGCGAGGCTTCCTTTAAGAGTTTCAAGTAGAAGAAGTTTCTCGCTCAGAATTGGCTGTCAAGAGGGGTTGTGCACTATGAACGAAAGTCGCTGTTTGCAAGACCACTTGAAATTGCGAGTCGCCAAATTGCTTCCTTGCCATAATCCGTTTCTGACGATACGAACAGAAGTTGGTTAGAATAGCAAACTGACACAATGAGACCTACTCGTGCAATTTTTAGTAGTTGCCGACTGAAAAAGAAACTCATTGAAACTTTAGTTGTCCGACCCTGAAGTTCGCCATGGGGAGGGAGCAATTTGGCGAGTCAGTATTTGCAGCTACTTGGCTGCGAGTCCGTGCGAAAAACGAAGGACAGTACCCCCGTCCTGATGAAATTCTTCTTCTTCATTGAGAGTTGTGGCAGGAGTTGACGGGCAGATTCTAGCGCAGTTCTTGTTCTTCGTCCTTTTCAAATTTTAACCAGTGGCGCCATTTGAGGGGGGCAGGGGGGCCATGGCCGCCCCTGAATTTTAAAGAGTCCAGAATCCGACGCTTTTTTGTTTATATTCCTTGTTGTCTAACATAATGACATAAATGCATTTACCAAATCCTGTAAGGCAAGGTTTCAACAATATAAGCGTTGAGAATCACATCTTTTTATGAAGTATGAAACTTGCAATACAAGTATTGTAAATCAATTAATAAAATCAAAATAAATTATATTTCTCTGTAACGGATATTGTAGGATTTTTAGTGTTTTTCTCTTAATTATTAATTCTTACACTTCTGAACCCTGTAAATTCTGGATGACCACTGCTTGTTTTGGAAAGGGCTGACCGGAATGCTCTTGATGACTAACTCTACGTGCCGATGAAGATTCGCCGTGTATCTAGCGGAAGAGCTGGGAAGCGTCACCATAGCTGTCCCCAACAAACGCCGTTTATTGCTTGACATGGGATTTGAGTCATCGTTTAGTCGACGTTTCTCGTT